>JAWJVD010000061.1:0-32500 GCA_038048745.1 Coluber constrictor foxii
CTGCAGGCTAATTCTGTTGACCGCCAGCTGCCTGCAATTTGGCAGTTCAAATCTCACCAGGGTCAAGGTCGACTCAGCCTTCCCTCCTTCCGAGGTCCGTAAAATGAGGACCCGGATTGTTGGGGGTAAAAGGCTGACTCTGTAAACCGCTTAGACAGGGGTTGTAAAGCATATAAGTCTAAGTGCTATTTCTATTTCTATTGCTCTTGACCCTAACTTTCTTGGTAAATGTTAGGATGTAATTCTCTAGTCCTAAAGAAAAACAAAACAAAACAAAATGATTTTGAAATGTAGACTAGATGAGATCACCTACTTAATATTTTATTTTATTTTATTTTATTTTATTTTATTTTATTTTATTTTATTTTATTTTATTTTATTTTATTTTATTTTATTTTATTTTATTGTTTTGTTTTGTTATTTTATTTTATTATTTTATTATATTTATTTTTATTATTTTGTTTTGTTTTGTTTTGTTTTGTTTATTTATTTTTATTTATTTTTATTTTATTTTATTATTTTGTTTTGTTTTAGTATTTTATTTTATTTCATTTATTTTTATTATTTTATTATTTTATTATTTTATTTTATTTTATTATTTTATTTTATTTATTTTTATTATTTTATTATATTATTTTCTTTTCTTTTCTTTTGTTTTGTTTTATTATTTTATTTTATTTTTTGTTTTGTTTTGTTTTATTATTTTGTTTCATTATTTTATTATTTTATTTTATTTTATTTTATTTTATTTTATTTTATTTTATTTTATTTTATTTTATTTTATTTTATTTTATTTTATTTTATTTTATTTTATTATTTTCTTTTATTCAGTTTAGGCCTCACCCAATTCCAAACTGCTGCGGGTGGCTTGCAGTGTAACCTCACTATAAAAAAAAATACAATGCCGGATGAATAATCAGGGACAAAATAAACAATGAACAAGAAAAATAAGAACTTGGTGGTCCAGCAACAATACACAAAACAGAGTGGTTTGATCCTGAGGGAACTTTGTGAAAATTTGAGAACAGATTTGGGGTTCATTGCAATCCCATCCTTGTCCATTCCTCTTTCCCCCTCATGGCACTTTATATAAACAAGGTACTAATTCCATCCTGGGAAACAGGGTTTAAAACAAAAATATTTATGTCAACTGTTGGCAAAGAGATTGGATTAATATTGGCTGCATTCAGCACATCTTTCGAAGTTCTTCTCAATCACTCAGGCGATGTTGATTTGATTATGTACCATCCACTCACAATTAGCCACCACAGAGACATTTTTTCCCCCCATTGTGATATGTTCCTAATCTGGTCTTTCAAATCTCCCAAATGGTGGCCCCTGTTCTGAGTGATAGAATCATACAATCGTAATGCTGGAAGGGACCTTGGAGATCTTCTAGTCCATCCCTCTGCTCAAGGCAGGAGTCCTTATTACCTTACTGTAATGCTCTCTACATGGGGCTCCCCTTGAGGAACACCCGGAAGCTCCAACTGGTCCAGAACGCGGCCGCGCGGGTGGTGATGGGAGCGACGTGGCGCTCCCATGTGACTCCACTCCTGCGCGAGCTGCACTGGCTCTCAGAGGTCTTCGGGGTGCGCTTCAAGGTTCTGGTTACTATCTTCAAAGCGCTCCATGGCTTAGGACCAGGGTATCTTCGGGACCGCCTTCTGCCAGCAATAGCCGCTCACCGACCAGTCCGCTCCCACAGAGAGGGGCTCCTCAGGGTGCCGTCAGTCAAACAGTGTCGACTGGCGGCCCCCAGGGGGAGAGCCTTCTCTGTGGGGGCACCGGCCATCTGGAACGAGCTCCCCCTGAGATAAGGAGGATACAGGACCTACGTACCTTCCGCCGCGCCCTAAAATCATTTCTATTTCATTAGGCTGGCCTGGCTTAAACCTCCCTTTATAATGGGTTTTACACTGGGTTTTTAAATGTCTTATAACTGGATTTTAATTTGCTCCAGCCTAATTATTTAATTTATTTAAATGTTTAACTTTTGTATGACATTGTATTTTAATCGGCTGTTCACCGCCCTGAGTCCCTTGGGGGAGTAGGGTGGTATACTAATTTGAATAAACTAAACTAAACTAAACTAAACTAAACTAAACTAAACTAAACTAAACTAAACTAAACTAAACTAAACTAAACTAAACTAAACTAAACTAAACTAAACTAAACTAAACTAAACTAAACTAAACTTATTCCATCTTGGGCAAATGTCTATGTCAGGAGTCAGCACCTTAGATAAATCGAAGAAAAGAAAAAATTCAGAAGAAAACAGAACGCTTAATTCAACTACATATTACAAGAAATAGTCAGGCACAGGAAGAGTTTTGTGGCTCCCGATGTTTTCTTTTCTGTGGGAAACGGGTCCAGATCGCTTTTTGAGTGTTGAAGGTTGCAGACCCTGATCTATATAGACTCTCAATCATCCAGGTCATGGTTGTCCCAAAAGTGGGTTTTTTTTTTCAAAAGACAACTGGACTTCGTTTTTCCTTGAAGATGTTTTGCTTCTCATCCAAGAGGCTTCTTCAGTTCTGAGTGAACGGTGTGGAGAAGGGAAGGATTTATATTCTTGACAATCATTTGGTCGTGAAGATGACTGCAAGCCGACTGCAAGGAATATAAATGTGGATTGTAGTCGGGAGGTTTTAAATTTTGGGCCAAAATTTGTATCATTCTTTTAATAATTTTAAATTTTGTATTGGGATGTTTTTTTATTCTTGGCTGTGCACCGCCCTGAGTCCAGTAGGAAAAGGGCGGTATGCAAATTTAATAAAATAAAATAAATAAAGCTTTCCATTCCCCACATTCAGTCAGAACTGATGGAGCTTCTTGGATGAGAAGCAAAACATCTTCTAGGAAAAACAAAGTTCAGATGTCTTTTGGGGGGGGGGAAGCATCATTGGGACATCCTAAATAAATGACTGTCCAATGTTTTTTGAAAACGTCCAATGATGGAACATCCATAACTTCTGAAAGCAAACTCTTCCATTGTTTTCCCTGTCAGGAAATTCCTCCTTATTTCTAGGTTGGATCTGACCAGCTTCCACCCATTGCTTCTTCTTGATCCTGATTATCCTCTTCTCTTCTACTTTTCCCAACATTATGGACTTCTGAAAGGAGCTCTATCTTCAGATTGATTGATGATTGATTAGGTGCCATAAGTCATGTTGACTCTTAGCAATCCCATAAGTAAGGCTCTACATTTAGGCAAGAAAAACAAAATGCACAGGTACCATCCTACTCAATAGTAGGAACTGTGAGAGGGATCTTGGAGTCCTAGTGGACAATCGCTTAAATAGGAGCCAGCCGTGTGTAGCAGCTGCCAAAAAAGCCAACACAGTTCTGGGCTGCATCAACAGAGGGATAGAATCAAGATCACATGAAGTGTTAATACCACTTTATAATGCCTTGGTAAGGCCACACTTGGAAAATTGCATTCAGTTTTGGTTGCCACGATGTAAAAAAGATGTTGAGACTCTAGAAAGAGTGCAGAGAAGAGCAACGAAGAGTGGGGAGGGGAGGCTGAAACATATGAAGAACGGTTGCAGGAACTGGGTATGTCTAGTTTAATGAAAAGAAGGACTAGGGGAGACATGATAGCAGTCTTCCAATATCTCAGGGGCTACCCCAAAGAAGAGGGAGTCAAGCTGTTCTCCAAAGCCCCTGAAGGCAGGACAAGAAGCAATGGGTGGAAACTAATCAAGGAGAGAAGCAATTTAGAACTAAGGAGAAATTTCCTGACAAAACAATTAATCAGTGAAACAACTTGCCTCCAGAAGTTGTAAATGCTCCAACACTTAAGAAGAGGTTGGATAACCATTTGTCTGAAGTGGTGTAGGGTTTCCTGCCTGGGCAGGGGGTTGGACTAGAAGACCTCCAAGGTCCCTTCCAACTCTGTTATTCTATTCTAAGTGTTCTCCAGAAAGACTTGTCCCTAATCTGGTCTTTCAGGTCTTCCATTCATGTCCCCATCATCACTGTAGCTGAATCCATCTACTCAGCTCCTGGTCATCCTTTTTCTTTCCCTCTTTCCCAACATTGATTGATTAGATGACATTAAGTCAGTCTCTCCTCTTAGCAACCATAGAGCTCAACTCTTCCAGGCTGAACGGTGTCTCCATTGACTTGCAATTGAATCCTTCCACTTGTTCATGGGTGCCTTCTTCTCTTTCCTTCCATTTTTCCCAACATTGTGGACTTGTCAAAGGAGATTAATTGGGTTGATTATATGCAATCTCTCTTGACTTTTAGTGACCACATAAGTTCCAGGGGGATCTGTTCCTAACCTGGTCCTTTAGGTCTTCAAATAGGTCCTCATTGTTACTGTAACTGAGTCCATCAACCTGGACTCATGTTAACAATATTTAGAATAGAATAGAATAGAATAGAATGGAATGGAATGGAATGGAATGGAATGGAATGGAATGGAATGGAATGGAATGGAGTGGAGTGGAGTGGAGTGGAGTGGGGTGGGGTGGGGGGGTGGGGTGGGGGGGTGGGGTGGGGTGGGGTGGAGTGGAATAACTGACTTGGAAGGGACCTAGTCTAACCTCCTGAACAGTTGCAGGAACTGGGCCTGGCTAGTCTAGTGAAGAGAAGGACCAGGGGAGACAGGAGAGCATCTTCCAATATTTGAGAGGCTGCCCCAGAGAGGAGGAAGGGGGTCAAGCTATTTTCCAAGGCAACCAAAGGCCAGGCAAGGAATAAGGGATGGAAACTGACCAAGGAGACATTCAACCTAGAAATAAGGAGAAATTTTCTGACAGTGAGAGCAACCAACCAATGGAAGTTTCCTTTGGAAGTTGTGGGAGCTTCATCACTGGAGGCTTTCAAGAAGAGACTGGACTTCCATCTGTCAGAATTACTGTAGGGTCTCTTGCTTGGATAGGGGGTTGGATTAGATGACCTCCAAGGTCCCTTCCAACTTTATTAATCTGTAATTTTCCAGTTCCGTTATTCTGTTTACACCTTCTGCCCTGCTTGAAAAACGGGATGACTGTAAAAAAAAATAAATTAGAAGTTGCAACTGAGAAGTCTGACCAACTGTGCATTGTAGGAAATTTTGATCTTGATGTGATTTTTTTTTCTGCAGACCCTTCTAGCAGTTGTTAGAGTTGTGGGTAGGAGATAGGGGTGAAATCCAGCAGGTTTTGACAGGTTCTGGAGAACCGGTAGTGGAAATTTTGAGCAATTCGGAGAAACTCTGGGCTGGCCCCAGAGTGGGGAGGGAATGGGGATTTTTGCAATATCCTTCCCCCAGGAGTGGGGAGGGAATGGAGATTTTGCAGTATCCTTCCCCTGCCACGCCCACCAAGCCATGCCCACAGAACTGGTAGTAAAAAAAAAATGGATTTTGACCACTGGTTGGGGACAGTGGTGGTGGTGGGAAGGGGGGCAACTGTGAAATCCTGCTGGAGAAATCTCACTCTCTAAACGGCACTTGGGTGCCTGGATTCATGCGTTGAGAAATCCAACACTCATTTGAAGTGGATTCAAAAGTTTTGCAGGCCGGTTTGGGATCCTCCCCGGGCTTGAGTCTGGCCAGGGTTACTATTTTAATCAGTTTTAAGCTGCAGCTCTCTTTCTTGAGATCTTGGCCAACGCTTTCCCAATGCAACGGGAAAGCGTTGGCCAAGATCTCAAGAAAGAAAGTTTGCAACGGGACGGGATGAAGATCTGAAACTCCGTGATGGCTTCTTTTACAAGGAGCGGGAACCACGTCCTTCAGCGGCCTCTCTGAAAACACCACGTCCCTCCTCCTTGCCTCCCCCAAAATAGGCTGCTTTTCCCAAATTCAGCTGGAACCACTTAACAAGTCTTGTTTTCTTTGGATTCGGATCCCGGAGGAAACAAAGAGAGATGCCTGGAAATTAGATGCTACGTACGATCATATATGGTGGACCTGCAAGAAAGGGAAGGCTTTTTAGATTAAAATATGGTGGGTTATGCAAAATGTTTTGAAGAAAAAAACTGCAATTTTCTCCTCAATTGTTTTTATTGGGCATGGTTAAGGATTCTTCAGTGACTGAGATAAAAATGATATTATAGATGATTACAGCAGCTAGATTACTGATGGGCCAATATTGGAAAAAAGACTCTATGCCCACTATAGAAGAATGGACTTTGAAGGTGGCCAGTTTTGCAGAAATGGCAAAGATATCAGCATATTTGAGGGACCAGACCCAAGAAACTTATATGTTAGAATGGAAGAAATGGATAAATTATGTGCAGAATAAATACCAAACAAGGAAGTACCAGATAGCTTTCAGTTGAATGTTAAGATGTAGAAACTTATAGTGTAGTCAGGGGTTAGAGTTGTATGAGAGTAATATATGATATGGTATGATTTGGATTTCACCTAGGAAAGTCGTGAGGGGGGGAGGAAGTGGGGGGGGGGTTAGGGGAGGGTAGAGTAGGAGGAGGTAGGGGTTATGGGAGGAGGGGTTATGGGATAGGGGGGAGGGGCGGAAATGGGGGGGGGGGAATTTGTATTTGTAAAACTTTTTCAATAAAAAAAAAGAGAGATGCCTGGAAATTGAGGGAAGAGAGAAAGAGGAGGACAGAATGAGGAAACGAAACAAAAAGGAGTGGGCCAGTCAGATTAAAAAGGAGATCAGACCGCCATTTGTCTGAAATCTTAAGGGCTTCCTGCTCTGAGCAAGGGGTTGGACTAGAAGACCTCCAGGGTCCCTTCCAACTCTCTCCTTCTGTTAAAAGAGATCATCTGGATCAGTGGTGGGTTTCAAATTTTTTACTACCGGTTCTGTGGGTGTGGCTTAGTGGGCGTGGTGTGGCATGGCATGGCTTGGTGGGTGTGGCAGGGGAAGGATACTGTAAAATCTCCATTCCCATCCCACTCCAGGGGAAGGATACTGTAAAATCTCCATTCCCATCCCACTCCAGGGGAAGGTTACTGCAAAATCCCCACTTCCTCCCAATCAGCTGGGACTCGGGAGGCAGAGAATAGATGGGGGCAGGGCCAGTCAGAATTTTTACTACCGGTTCTCCGAACTACTCAAATTTTCCGCTACCGGTTCTCCAGAACTGGTCAGAACCTGCTAAAACCGACCTCTGATCTGGATGATTGTCTATCTGTGCTATCGGTCAAAAATAACTTGGGAGGAATTGAAATGTCAGGAAGAAGGAGAAAGAAGAGGTTTAAGGGACGGTGGCCTTCACTTAATGACCCCCAACATAAAGTTTGTAAAATCAGGCACCATCACATGGTGACCTGCTTAACGACTGTCACGTCGTTAAGCAGGTCGTTAACCATTTTGTGACCAAAATGGCAGGCTCACTCAACGGTCGTAAATCAAGGATTATCTGCATCCAAAATTAAGCCATAGGGTTTACAGTGAGAGTTCTTCTCAATCCAGCTATGTTTTTCACTACAGAGGAAATTAATTTTGGCCAAAGTAGAACTTGGAGTATTGTTAGTGCTTGTGGGGGCGGCCGAAAGGAAGGAGGGTTTGCGTCAGGGGCCAGTCTGCGACTGAGGTACCACGATTAAGAAGGAACAATCCAGATGTTAAATCATTCTGTCCTAGACAACTAAACCCAGACAGTTCCCAGGAAGCTGCGAAGTTGGATATTTTGGACGTCTCGTGTTACTGGAGAAGACATTTGCGGTGCGCTGAAATTTGAAAAGACTTCCAAGAGAGGAAAGGAAGTTAGATGTTCGTGGCAACGAAGAATTGGCTCAACAGCAGTAACTGTGAGAGGGGTCTAAGTGATCCAGTGGATCACCGTTTAAGCAATGAGTCACCAGTGTGCTGCAGCTGCCAAAAAAGCCAACTCAATCCTAGGCTGCATGAACACAGGAGTAGAATCAAGGTCACGTGAAGTGTTAGTAGCATTTTAGAATGCCGTGGTAAGGCCACGCTGGGAATATTGCATGCAGCTTTGATTGCCACGATATGAAAAAAAAGATGTTGAGACTCTAGAAAAAGTGCAGAGAAGAGCAACAAAGATGATGAGGGGACTGGAGGCTAAAACATACAATGAACGGCTGCAGGAACTGGGCCTGGCTAGTCTAGTGAAGAGAAGGACCAGGGGAGACATGACAGCAGTCTTCCATTATTGGAGGGATTGCCCCAGAAAGGAGGAAGGGGTCAAGCTATTCTCCAAAGCATCTGAAGGCCAGACAAGGAATAATGGATGGAAACTGATCAAGGAGAGATTCAACCTGGAAATAAGGAGGAATTTTCTGACTGGGAGAACAATCAACCCATGGAACAGAATTTTCCTTCAGAAGTTGTGGGAGCTTCATCACTGGAAGCTTTCAAGAAGAGACTGGACTGCCATCTGTCAGAAATGGTGTAGGGTCTCCTGCTTGGCCAGGGGGTTGGACTAGATGACCTCCAAGGTCTCTTCCAACTCTTTTCATCTGACTCTTTCTAAAATGATCAAAGCAGGCCTGGATGCTAAAACATATGATGAACGGTTGCAGGAACTGGGCCTGGCTAGCCTAGTGAAGAGAAGGACCAGGGGAGACATGAGAGCAGTCTTCCATTATTGGAGGGGCTGCCCCAGAGAGGAGGAAGGGGGTCAAGCTATTTTCCAAAGCACCCGAAGGCCAGACAAGGTATAATGGATGGAAACTAATCAAGGAGAGATTCAACCTGGAAATAAGGAGGAATTTTCTGACAGTGAGAACAATCAACCCATGGAACAGAAGTCGCCTTCGGAAGTTGTGGGAGCTTCATCACTGGAGGCTTTCAAGAAGAGACTGGACTGCCATCTGTCAGAAATGGTATAGGGCAGTGATGGCTAACCTTTTTGCCATCGCGTGCCAAAAGCAGGGGGAGTGTGGAGGGCTCACACACACATGTGACCACATCCATAATTCTATGCGCCACCCCCCATGCTTTTGGCATGCAATGGCACATGAGCCCAGTAGGCCCATTTTTCACTCTCCCCAGGCTTCAGAGCCTTTCTAGGAGCCTGGGGAGGGCAAACATGGCCTTCTCCACCCCGCTAGAGGCCCTCCGGAAGCTGGAAACAGCGTGTTTCCGGACTTCTGGTGGGCCCAGAAGGCCCAGAAATCAGCTGGCTGGCTCACGCATGTGTGCAGGAGCTGAGCTCGCGTGCCCACCAATATGGGTCCACGTGCCACCTGTGGCACCCGAAAATGAATTCCCAGATTTCTGGCACGCATGCATTATTCCTCAATCGTGGTAGCGTTAAGGCATTATGAACTTCAACTCCCAGAATTCAGCTGGCTGGGGAATTCTGGGAGTTGAAGTCCACCTTTCTTAAAGTGCCCGAGGTTGAGAAAAACTACATAAATGCACACATTAAGTGAGCAAAAAAACCCACGGAATTGATGTCCCCGCCCACTATTGGTTCTGGCCACACCCATCCAGTGCTCCAGCCCCGCCCACCATCCATTCTCTTTGCTATGGTAAATTGCAGGTCCGTCAGACAGATTATGCAGTGCTAGATTTTTTGGGGGGGGGGGGAATTCGCCACCCCTGTTCTAGAAGCTGTTTTCCCGTCCAGTGTTCTCCTGATGCGAGCAGGGGATGATGGGAATTGTGGTCCAACAGACCTTGGAGGGCATCAGCTTGGGAAAATCTGAGTGTTGTGTGTCTAAAAATGTTTCTCACCTTTGGCCACTTTAAGATACGTGGACTTCAACTCCCAGAATCCTCTGCTCAGCATGGCTGGCTGAGGAATTCTGGGAGTTGAAGTCCACAGATCTTAAAATGGCCGAGTTTAAGAACCACTGGTCTAAGCTCAAAATCAGCATACATTTGTTAATGTATTTTCCCGTATTTTCAAGCCTTCTCCCTCAATAGAAAAGCATCTGTTTCTGAATTTCGCTTCTCTTCTCTTTCTAGCCTCCCAAGGGCCTGCTTTGCATTTATTTTTCCAAAAAGATCAGAGAATTATTAATAGTTTTCCGCCCATTTCCTGTGTTAATTCTGGGGATTATTTCTTCTTCTTTAGTTTTTTAAAAAGCAGTTTCTTAAAGGGAACTTTGGTCTATCTCCGAGAGCATGACACACTCAGGAGTTGAGCAAAGAAAGGACTATCAGAGGGAGTCAGAAAAGTCAAGATGGCAGCCGGGACGAGGCAAGTTTAGCACCTCTGCAGATTTTTTCATTAAAAGGAAAACAAATAGCCAATGCCTCTGTCCTAATTTTGTTCTTTAAAAGAGAATGAAATCCCAGGGATTTCTATAATCTAATGGCCATTCTCTTTTAATAAATCTAGTTAAAGGAGACTGTGAGAATCTGTCTTTCAAAAAAATCAGAAGGAGGAACTGGAAAACTAGAGTCTGCTGGTGAACTTAAAAATATCTTGAAAACAGTGTAGGGAGCATGGATTTTTCAAGTGTCTCTCACTCTAGTGAAAATGCTATTGGGTATTCCCATCAAATGTTTCACTGAGATCAAGATATATTATGTCACTGCATACCCCCAATCAACTAATGGTTAATCAAAAAAATGAAGTCATTTGTCACCAAAACGTTTGTTCGACAAATTATGATGGCAGATATTAATCCCTGTGCTGTTTTCCAGATGCTGCTTATAGATGGATATAGTTCATCTTCTCTTCCAAGTATTACAGAGAAGAGAGGGTCAATTTATTCTCCAAAGCACCTGAGAGCATGACAAGAAGCAGTGGGCGGAAGCTCCTCAAAGCGAGATCCAACCTGGACCTCAGGAGGAGTTTCCTGACTGGGAGATCAATTAATCAATGGAACAGATTGCCTCCTAGAGTTGTGCTTCCTCCATCGCTGGAGGATTCCAAGATTAGACATCCATTTGACCGGGATGGTATAACGTCTCCTGCCTTGGGCAGAGGGATTGATTAAAAGAACTCCAAGATCCCTTCCAGCCCAATGATTCTATGTTTCAGTGATTCTGTTATTCTGTGATTCTGTGATTCTTTTTCTATGATTCTATAGTTCTATGATTCTGTGATTCTGTGATTCTGTGATTCTGTGATTCTGTGATTCTGTGATTCTGTGATTCTGTTTCTACGTTTCTACCATTCTATGATTCTATGATTCTATGTTTCTGTGATTCTTTGATTCCGTGGTTCCGTGATTCTTTTTCTATGATTCTATGTTTCTGTGATTCTGTGATTCTGTTTCTATGATTCTGTGATTCTGTGATTCTGTGATTCTGTGATTCTTTTTCTATGATTCTATAGTTCTATGATTCTGGGATTCCGTGATTCTGTTTCTACGTTTCTACGATTCTATCATTCTATGTTTCCGTGATTCTGTGATTCTGTGGTTCTGTGATTCTGTGATTCTGTGATTCTGTGATTCTGTGATTCTTTTTCTGATTCTATAGTTCTATTATTCTGTGATTCTGTGATTCTGTGATTCTGTGATTCTTTTTCTATGATTCTATAGTTCTATGATTCTGTGATTCTGTGATTCTGTGATTCTGTGATTCTGTTTCGATGTTTCTACGTTTCTACAATTCTATGATTCTATGTTTCTACGATTCTGTGATTCCGTGGTTCCGTGATTCTTTTTCTATGATTCTATGTTTCTGTGATTCCGTGATTCTGTTTCTACGTTTCTACGATTCTATCATTCTATGTTTCCGTGATTCTGTGATTCTGTGATTCTGTGATTCTGTGATTCTTTTTCTGATTCTATAGTTCTATTATTCTGTGATTCTGTTTCAATGATTCTGTGATTCTGTGATTCTGTGATTCTGTGATTCTGTGATCCTGTGATTCTGTGATTCCATGATTCTATGTTTGTATGATTCTATGATTTTGTGATTTTGTGATTCTGTGATTCTGTGATTCTGTGATTCTGTGATTCTGTGATTCTGTGATTCTGTGATTCTGTGATTCTGTGATTCCATGATTCTATGTTTATGATTCTATGATTCTGTGATTCTGTGATTCTGTGATTCTGTGATTCTGTGATTCTGTGATTCTGTGATTCTGTGATTCTGTTTCTATGTTTCTATGATTCTGTGATTCTATGTTTCTATGATTCTCCAATTTTCCAATTGTATGAATTGTATGAAGAGCCGAGGTGGCGCAATGGTTAGAGTGCAGCGCTGCAGGCTACTTCTGGTGCTAGCTGCAGTTTGGCAGATCGAATCTCACCAGGCTCAAGGGTGACTCAGCCTTCCATCCTTCCAAGGTGGACCCAGATTGTTGGGGGGGGGGCAATGTGCTGACTCTGTAAACCGCTTAGAGAGGGCTGGAAAGCACTGTGAAGCGGTATAGAAGTCGAAGTGCTATTGCTAATCATAGAATCATAGATAGACTTCCGTCCTTGCTGAATCTTGACTTCCCTGCTCATTCTGGAGCTCTTAGCTCCTGTGCTGCCACCGAAGGGGACCTCTTGGCTCCATTGACCTCTCATTGGAAGCCCCAGCTTCCCAGAGCCTTTCCAAAAAGCTGGAATTCATCAGACCAATCTGTTGTAAGAACCTCTCCTAAAAATAGAGGCCTTCAGGAAACACATCTCTCCTGAGGATTTCAAAAGCCGAACATCTGCGTTTCATCACGGATCTAAACATGAGTCTTCTTTCTGTCTTGCGGGAACACAGCCACTGTCCCAAGGAAGTGACTGTGAAGTCCCCGGGGGAGGAGGAGGGGGGGGGGTGGATTTTAATCATCTGGATCCCAGTTGATCCTGGGACCTTATTGATTCCTCTTAACCTGTCTTCGTGAAAGATGTCTTTTTTTTTCTTTCCTCCTCCGTTTCATTTCTTGTCCTCTTGTTTCTTTCGAGAACTTCTGAAAACGACTTCCGAAAATGATTTTTTTTGAAAGAAAACCCCTTGGAAAGCCAGCCAGGCTAAGAGAGCATTTTGCATTCACACAACCCCTTGAATTAACTGAACTGGAAGCCTAGCACATGCATTTTAACCCACCACTGCAAGCGTTAATTTGTGTTTGTGTATTGGTATGGGTGTGATGCAAAGTCAGCCTTTCTGTGTAGGTCAAATGTTTCTCCACTTTGGCCATTTTAAGATCGATGGACTTCAACACCCAGAATTCCCCAATCGGCTTTTATGCCTAAAGGGGGGACAGGCGGACGGACTAAAATTTACTATCTCCTGGCGATTGGTTCAAAGTCACTTAATTGCTTCCGTGCCTAAGACAAGACTAGAACTCACAGTCTCCTGGTGACTGGTGCAAAATCACACACCTGCTTTTGTGCCTAGGGCAGATGTAAAACTCACCATCTGGCAATTGGCTCAAAATCTCCCACTTGTCTTTCATGCCTAAGGAAGGATTAGAACTCGCTGTCTCCTGGTGATTGGCCCCAAGTCAATTCCAAGTTTCTTCCCAAGGGTATGTGTATGTGTATAGGGACACGGTGGCTCAGTGGCTAAGATGCTGAGCTTGTCGAGGGAAATGATTTGGCAGTTCAGCGGTTCGAATCCCTAGTGCCGCATAATGGGGTGAGCTCCTGTTACTTGTCCCAGCTTCTGCCAACCTAGCAGTTCGAAAGCATGTAAAAAATGCGAGTAGAAAAATAGGGGCCACCTTTGGTGGGAAGGGAACAGCGTTCCGTGCGCCTTTGGTGTTGAGTCATGCCAGCCACATGACCACAGAGACGTCTTCGGACAGCGCTGGCTCTTCGGCTTTGAAATGGAAATGAGCACCGCCCCCTAGAGTCGGGAACGACTAGCACCATGATGGCGAACCTACGGTGTGGAGCCATATCTGTGGGCACACAAGCATTGCCCTAGCTGAACTCCAGCATACCTGCCAGCTGATTTTTGGGCCTTCAGGGCCCACCAGACGTTGGGAAACAGACAGTTTCCAGCCTCCGGGGGAGTGGGGAGGCCGTTTTCACCCTCCTCAGGCTCCAAGAAAGCCTCTGGAGCCTGGGGAGGGCAAAAAATGGGCCTACCAGGCCCACCAGTAACCTTTTTGCCGTTGCATGTCAAAAACAGGGGGAGTGTGTGTGGGGGGGAGGGGGTTGCATGCATGCGCAGGGTGCAGAGAGCCATTGAATTATGGGTGTGGGCACACATATGTGTGACCCCCTGCACTCCCCCCGCTTTTGGCACGTGACGGCAAAAAGGTTAGCCATCACTGGACTAGCACATATGTGCGAGAAGAACCTTTACCTTTAACTATGTGTACGGGTATGTATATGTACCATGCTTCCCTGAAAATAAGACCTAATAAGGCTGCACAGGTGATTACGGGAGCAACATGGCACTCCCTTATAACACCTCTCCTGCGCGAGCTGCACTGGCTCCCATGGTCTTCCGGGTGCACTTCAAGGTGTTGGTTCTCACCTTTAAAGCGCTCCATGGCTTAGGGCCAGGGTATTTACAGGACCACCTTCTGCTACCGATAACCTCCCACCGGCCAATACGCTCTCACAGAGAGGGTCTCCTCAGGGTGCCGTCAATCAAGCAATGTCGGCTGGCGGCCCCCAGGGGGAGAGCCTTCTCTGTGGGGACTCCCGCCCTCTGGAATGAGCTCCCTCCCGGAATATGACTGATCCCGGATCTCTACACTTTCCGTAAGGCCCTGAGGACGTTTTTATTTCAGCAAGCCGGCCTAGCCTAAATAGGTTTTTATGGGTTAGTTCTTAATTGTATAGCCTTGGGGTTTTAAATTGGGAGGCCGATTAATTTAATTTATTTTTAGCTATTTTAATTTTTATACTGTATGTTATTTTAAATTTTCGGCTGTCCACCGCCCTGAGTCCCTTGGGGGAGAAGGGCAGTATATAAATTTAAATAAATAAATAAATAAATAAATAAGACCTGACCAGAAATAAGACTGAGTCCCTTCGAGGAGAAGGGCGGTATATAAATTTAAATGAATGAATGAATGAATGAATGAATGAGTGAATGAATGAATGAGTGAATGAGTGAATGAGTGAATGAATAAATAAATAAATAATAAATAAGAGCTGACCAGAAATAAGACTGAGTCCCTTGGAGGAGAAGGGCGGTATATAAATTTAAATGAATGAATGAATGAGTGAATGAATGAATGAGTGAATGAGTGAATGAGTGAATGAGTGAATGAATAAATAAATAATAAATAAGAGCTGACCAGAAATAAGACTGAGTCCCTTGGAGGAGAAGGGCGGTATATAAATTTAAATAAATAAATAAATAAATAAATGAGTGAATGAATGAATGAATGAATGAGTGAATGAATGAGTGAATGAATGAGTGAATGAATGAATGAATAAATAAATAAATAATAAATAAGACCTGACCAGAAATAAGACCTAGCATGATTTCTCAGGATGCCCGTAATATAAACTCTAGTTCAGATTGTCAGCCAGCCAAACACATTTAGTGCTGTATTTCCCTCAAAATAAGATCTAACTGGAAAATAACCCCTAATGCATCTTTTGGAGCAAAATTTAATATAAGACCCGGTCTTATTTTCGGGGGGAAACGCGGGGTATGTAATGTTTTCGTTTTAAGGGTTTGACGGTCGCAACCTTCACAAGGAAAAGCTGCCGATGAGAATTAAACCACAAGGACCTCTGAGCCCAGTTGGCAGAATTTTGCCCAGCGAGTTATTTGTCCGGATGGTAGAGCCCATGCCCGTTCCGTGGCATGGCTGCGGCTCAAATCCAGCCTGTTCTCTCTTTGAACTTTGTGCTATTTTGTTCGCAGCCTGGGACTCTGGGACCTCTAAAGGAAGGGAGATCGGTGGAGCTAACAATTTGTTCAATTAGTCATCCAGAAGGAAAGCGAAGAGGAAAAGGCTGCCATGACAGTTGTTCTAAAGTTAACCGCAGCCAGGAGATGATTAAAACTGGCACTCTCCGACAGAGCCTTTCGCCAAGAGCTCCGAGAGCGGAGAGAGACTTACCAGAAAGACATGTTTATGCCTCTTACGTGGTCATAAAGCGTTCGGCATATTTTCATTTTCAGCTGTTGGGGCTGGATCCCCGGGGAGAGTTGTGCAGACATTTCCAAGTTGTTGGGCAATGGGGCAGAGGAGGGCAGAGAGACTCCAGAGGGATTATACAACGGAACGTGTGTTGTTTTTGCCAGGAGAGTCACAGAGTTTCCACGCATATTCTTTATTTCTCTCCCTCTCTCCCTCTCTTCTATCTATCTATCTATCTATCTATCTATCTATCTATCTATCTATCTATCTATCTATCTATCTATCTATCTATCTATCTATCATCTATCTATCCATTTATCTATCATCTCTCTCTCCTTCTATCATCTATCTATCGTCTGTCTGTCTATCATCTATCTCTCATCTGTCTGTCTTTCTTCTATATCTATCTATCTATCTATCTATCTATCTATCTATCTATCTATCTATCTATCTATCTATCTATCTATCTATCTATCTATCTATCCATCCATCCATCCATCCATCCATCCATCCATCCATCCATCCATCCATCCATCCATCCAGTGGTGGGATTCAAGTAATTTAAGAACCAGTTCTCTGCCCTAATGATTTCCTCCAACAACCAGTTTGCCAAACTGCTCAGAAAGTTAACAACCGGTTCTCCCAAAGTGGTGCAAACTGGCTGAATCTATCTACCTACCTACCTACCTATCATCTATCTATCTATCTATCCATCTATTTATCTATCTATCTATCTACCTACCAACCTACCTACCTAACTAACTACCTTCTATCTATCTATCTATCTATCTATCTACCCACCCACCCACCTACCTACCTACCTATCTCTGTATCTGTTTCTTATCTACCTACCTACCTATCTACCTCTACCTAACTACATCTGTCTGTCTGTCTGTGTCTGTCTGTCTGTCTATCTACCCTGTTTCCCCCAAAATAAGACATCCCTTGATTGGGAAAAGCCCAATCGGGCTTTTGAGTGCATGGCAATAAGACCAAGCACTTATTTCAAGTTTCAAACAAAATATAAGATAGGGTCTTATTTTCAGGGAAACTTGTATCTATCATCTGTCTATCTATCATCTATCTCTCATCTGTCTGTCTTCTATCTCTCTCTCTCTCTCTCTCTCTCTCTCTCTCTCTCTCTCTCTCTCTCTCTCTCTATCTATCTATCTATCCATCATCTCTCTCTCTCTCCTCTCTCTCTCTCTCTACCTGCCTACCATCTATCTCTATATCTATCTATCTATCGTCTACCTTACGCATTGTAAGCCGCCCTGAGTCTCCAGAGAAAGGCGGCATATAAATCAAACCAATAAATAAATAATAACACTCTCTCTCTCTCTCTCTCTCTCTCTCTCTCTCTCTCTCTCTCTCTCTCTCTCTCTCTCTCTCTCTCTCTCTCTCTCTCTCTCTCTCTTCTCTCATCTATTTATCATCTATCACCTACTCAAACTAACAAGAGTTGGAAGGAACCTTGGAGGTCTTCTAATCCAAACCCCTGCCCAGGCAGGAAACCCTTCACCACTTCAGACAAATTGGTTATCCAATCTCTTCTTAAAAACCTCCAGTGATGGAGCATTTACAACTTCTGGAGACAAGTAGTTCCACTGATTAATTGTTCTCACTGTCAGGGAATTTCTCCTTAGTTCTAAGGTGCTTCTCTCCTTGATTAGCTTCCATCCGTTGCTTCTTGTCCTGCCTTCAGGTGCTTTGGAGAAGAGATTGACTCCCTCTTCTTTGGGGCAGCCCCTGAGATACTGGAAGACTGCTATCCTGTCAGCCCTAGTCCTTCCCTTTGATTGGCCTTACAAGGCAGAACTAGAAATCTCCATCTCCAGGTGAATGGCTCAAAGTTATTCAGCTGGCTTGCATGCCTAAGGAGCGCTAGAACTCTCCATCTCCTGGTTTCTAAGCCAGCACCCTAACCACTGCGCCCAACTAGCTCTCAATATTGGCATAATGTTGGCTGCCCCCAAGGCTGGGGAGAAGACAGTTCAGGAACCCCCTTCCTTCTTATATTGATGTGGCTGTTTCCTCTTTAGCTGGAGAACTTCATCCAGATGAACATCAAGACGGAGATGGCCCACATCCAACAGAACGTGGTCCAGAACCAGACGGCGGCCATATTGGAAATTGGCACCAATCTTTTGAGCCAAACAGCTGAACAGACACGAAAACTGACCGATGTGGAGACTCAGGTGATTTATGACATGGGTGGGGCAATTTGAGGTGTGGGGGTTGGGGGAGAAATTACACATATTTAGAAGCGTGTCACTTTCAGCCGACTCTGCAAAGGAAAGAAAACTTGGCCAAATATTCCGTTTGGATTTCTGGACATTTGTTCTTGGAATTGGCTTTAAGAAAATAAAGAGTTCCTCTTATACCAAAACGAAACCACTTTCCAGTTCTTCTCATATACCGTATTTAAAATTTCACTGGAATAGAATTAATCAGCAATTTATTAAGTTATGAGGATGAGGAAGGGAGAGGGAGGAGGGGGAGAAGGGGGAGAACAACTGCGGGATCCTTTGTGTTCTCTGAACTTGATTGTTTTCTTGCAAATGTTTCACCACCGAACTAGATAACATCATCAGTGCTAGAAGAGAATGGTGTTTGTGGGAAGGAGGAGGACAAGGGAGAGGAGGACAGTGAGGTCCATTGGTGCTCTCTGAGCTTGGTGGCTCCTTTGCAGACATTTCACGAGCCAGCTAAGTAACATCATCAGTGCTAGAAGAGAATGAGTTGTGCGGAGGAGGAGGAGGAGAACGAGGAAGACGAGGAGGACGAGGAGGAGGAAGAGAAGGATAGTGGGGTCCTTGGTGCTCTCTGGGCTAGGTGGCTCCCTTGCAGACATTTCACGAGCCAGCTAAGTAACATCGTCAGTGCTAGAAAGAAGTGGGGATTGTGGAGTAGAGGAGAATCAGAAGGGAGGGGAGGAGGAAGAGGACGAGGAAGAAGAAGAGGAAGCCTGTGGAGCTTCCAGAAATTCTCTAGCATTTTTGGCCTTGGCTTGGTCTAAGATGCTCCCAGTTTCCCTGCTGAAACTCTGGTGACATCTGTCCACGTGTTGTGTAATTAAGGAGTGCTCGTCACATCCTCTGACTGACAGGTGGTGTTCATGAACAGCTCTTTTTATCTCACACAGGGACTAAAAGTCTACCGAGATTCTCATCCAGATCGTGGTTGTCCCAAAGGTGCTTTTTCAGCAATTGGACTTTTCTTGTTTGTTTGTTTGTTGACATTTTGCATCACATCAAATGGTGTAGGAATGGATTTCCCCCCAAAAAATTGCAGACTACAGGAACCATTTGCACCACTCAGGTGGCCCTGAGGACACAGATAAACCTCCAAGTGGCCTCAACGGCTCTCTAACAGGATGCAAGCACCTTTGGGACCACATAGCCTGGTGGCTCAGCAGACTAAAAGCATTGTGATTAACACCAGCTGTCTGCAATTACTGTAAGTTTGAATCTCACCAGGCTCAAGGTTGACTCAGCCTTCCATCCTTTCTAAGGTAGGTCAATTGAGGACCCAGTTTGTGGGGGCAATAAGCTGACTTTGTATAAATATACAAAAGTATGAAAGCTATTGCTTAGCGCATTGTAAGCCGCCCTGAGTCTCCGGAGAAGGGCGATGTCAGGTTTTGATGTCATCTCAAACAAATTGCATTTCAAACAAATAGTCTTTGATGAAAATCTCTCATTTATTAAGCACAACAATCAATCTCCGACTCCGTCGCAGCCAACACTGACTTCCTGGCCCCAAACCCTCCCTTTCCTTTCCCCACTCCTCTAATCTCATTGGCCATCTTCCAAGTCACTCTGCTCTTAATCTACTACTCCAGCTCAAAGGAATTTCCCCCCTCCCATCCCATCTCCTAGGGGATATCATCTCCAGGGAAAATAAGTAGGTGAAGAGTCAAACGTCCTTTTGCCAGATGCCCCCTCTTCTCCTCATGTCAGCACTGGAGCGAATATAGCTTGAAGTGCTGACAAGCGGCATATAAATCAAATAATAATAAAAAACATCGGGAGTGTTACAGTCCTTACACTGTCTCTTGTAGGTGAGTGCTGTTTTTTGCTGCAGGGGTTTTGATGCTTTCCATGGTTTGAATGCACGGTTGTGTCCATTCTGAGGCTGAACTCCATAAAAATTGTCTTTGATCTTCTTTCTCTCTGATTTTGCTTTGGTGCTGAGGAAGGAACCGCCGATCTCCAGCTAAGTTTCCAACCCTGATCTTGGCTTCTTTTGTGCTCCCCGCTTAGGTGCTGAACCAAACCTCACGCATCGAAATCCAACTCCTGGAGAATTCGCTCTCCACGAACAAGTTGGAACGGCAGCTCCTGGAGCAGACCAGCGAGATCCACAAACTCCAGGACCAGAACAGGTGAGCTGCTCCCTGAAGAAATGTGATAGCAGGGTTCCAATATCTCAAGGGCTGCCCCAAAGAAGAGGGAGTCAAGCTATTCTCCAAAGCCCCTGAAAGGCAGGACAAGAAGCAACGGGTGGAAACTCATCAAGGAGAGAAGCAATTTAGAACTAAGGAGAGAATTTCCTGATGGTGAGAACAATTCACCAGTGGAACTACTTGCCTCCAGAAGTTGTGAATGCTCCAACACTGGAAGTTTTTAAGAAGATGTTGGATAACCATTCGTCTGAAGTGGGGTAGGCAGGGGTGGGCTTCAAAAATATTAGCAAGAGGTTCTCTGCCCGGTTGCTGGGTGGGCGTGGCCATGGTGGGTGTGGCCTAGTTGGCCTCCTGCACCATAGAGGGGGTGGGCGCATTTTTGCACTTCCAGGCTTTCCTCAAGCCTCCGGGAGGGTGAAAACGGCCTCCCCAGGCTCCAGTTGCTCTCTAGAGGCCGGAAACAGGCCCTGAAATTCCGGTAGGCCCATTTTTCACCCTCCCCGAGCCCCTGCACACACCCTGCACTTACCTGCATCCAAAACGGGCCACATGGGGACTTCCGGGAGGGGAGAGGTGGGTAGGGCCAGCCAGGAATGGGATTTAGGCAGTGGTGGGATTCAGCCGGTTCGCACCACTTCGGGAGAACCGGTTGTTAACTTTCTGAGCAGTTTGGTGAACTGGTTTTTGGGAAGAAATCATTAGGGCAGAGAACCGGTTGTTCAATTATTTGAATCCCACCACTGGATTTAGGGGTGCACAGAATCTTACCTAGAGGTTCTCCCAAGCCCCTGCCAACCTCCGGTGGCCCACCCCTGGGTGTAGGGTTTCCTGCCTAAGCAGGGGGTTGGACTAGAAGACCTCAAGTTCCCTTCCAACTCTGATATTCTGTTCTATTCTAACATAGGCAGTCCATTCATTGAGAGACAACAGCACTGAAAAAAGTGATGGATGGCTGTTCGTCGGACTTGTGACCGTTGTGGCATCCCCATGCATAGTTATGTCATCAGAATGGGGACACTTGGCAACTGACTCATATTTATGACGGCTGCAGTGTCCCGGGATCACACTTTTTGCGACCTTCTGATGAGCGAAGTCCATGGGGAAGCCGGATTCACTTAATGGCCGTGGCAAAAAAAAAAAAAAGTCATAAAATAGGGCAGAATTCAGTTCTCATGCTTAGCCCCTGAAACTTTGGGCTCCATTGTGGTCGTAAGTTGAGGACTATCTGTAAGTTGCTTTTTAAAAAAAAAAAATGATTTATATGCCGCCCTTCTACGGAGACTCAGGGCGGCTTACAATGCGTTAAGCAACAGCCTTCGTACTTTTGTATATTTAGCTTATTGCCCCCACAAACTGGGTCCTCATTTTACCTACCTTAGAAAGGTAGGTAAACCTGAGTCAACCTTAAGCCTGGTGAGATTCGAACTTACAGTCATTGCAGACAGCTAGTGCTAATCACAATGCTTTTAGTCAGCTGAGCCACCAGGCCCTCCTTCCCCGGGAGTGGAAAGGGAATGGAGATTTTTTTAAAAAATTTGATTTATATGCCGCCCTTCTCCAGAGACTCAGGGCGGCTTACAATGCATTAAGCAATAGCCTTCATACTTTTGTATATTTATACAAAGTCAGCTTATTGCCCCCACAAACTGGGTCCTCAATTTACCCACCTTAGAAAGGATGGAAGGCTGAGTCAGCTTTGAGCCTGGGGAGATTCAAACTTACAGTCATTGCAGACAGCTGGTGTTTAATTACAATGCTTTTTTAGTCTGCTGAGCTATCCAGGCTCCTGGATAGCTCAGCAGGTGAGAGATGTGGGAGGTGAGAGATGTGGGAGACAGGATCGCGGTCTTCCAATATTTGAGGGGCTGCCACAAAGAGGAGGGGGTCCACCTATTTCCCAAAGCACCAGCCGGCAGGACAAGAAATAATGGATGGAAACTAATCAAAGGGAGAAGCAACATGAAATGAAAGAGAAACTTCCTAACAGCGAGGAACAATTAACCAGTGGAACGGCTTGCCACCAGAAATGTGTATGGAGATTTTCAGTCATCCAGGTCATGGTTGTCCCAAAGGTGCTTTTTCAAGAGGCAACCGGACTTCCTGGTTTCTTTCTTGAAGGCTTTTTGCTCCTCATCCAAGAGCTGAAGAAGCTTCTTGGATGAGAAGCGATATGTCTTCAAAGAAAGAAATCAGGAAGCCTCTTGAAAAAGCACGCTTGGGACTTGTGCGTGCTCCTTCCCTGGAGGTTTTGAAGAAGGGACTGGACCACTGATCATCTGGAATGGTATAGGGGCTCACGCTTGAGCAGGGGGTCGGAGTAGATGACCTCTGAGGTCTCTTCAGCTCTGTTATTCTGTATTCTGTGTGAGAGAGGGAGGGGAGGGAGAGAGGGGAGAAGAGAGAGAGAGAAAGAGAGAGAGAGAGATGAGAGAGAGAGAGAGAGCAGAGAGTAGAGAGAGAGAGAGAGAGAGAGAGATCAATAGATAGATAATGTTGATAGATTGATAGATCAATAGATAGATAGATAGATGGACGGATGGACGGATGGGTGGATGGATATTGTATGGTATGGTATGGTATGATAGAGGATAGATGGATAGAAAGATATAGATAGATGATAGGTAGGTAGGTAGGTAGGGTAAGTAGGGTGGATGGATGGATGGATGGATGGATGGATGGACGGGTGGACAGATGGGTGGATGGATGGATATGGTATGGTATGTGATAGATGATACGATATAATAAATTAGATGATAGAAAGATATAGATGATAGGTAGGTAGGTAGGTAGGTAGATAAGCAGGCAGGCCAGGCAGGCAGGCAGGCAGAGATAGATGATAGATACATAGATAGATGATAGATAGATAGATAGATAGATAGATAGATAGATAGATAGATAGATAGATAGATAGATAGAGAAATAATAGATGGCTGGATAGATAGATAGATGATAGATAGATAGATAGATAGATAGATAGATAGATAGATAGATAGATAGATAGATAGATAGATAGATAGATAGATGATGGATGGATGGATGGCTGGATGGATAGATAGATAGATAGATAGATGATTAGATAGATAGATAGATAGATATGATAGATAGATAATAGATGGATGGATGGATGGATAGATGATAGATAGATGATAGAAGATAGATAGATAGATAGATAGATAGATAGATAGATAGATAGATAGATAGATAGATAGATAGATAGACAGAGAGATGATAGATAGATTGATAGATCAATAGATAGTAGGAGATAGAGTAGATAGATAGATAGATAGATAGATAGATAGATAGATAGATAGATAGATAGATCAGTAGGTAGGTAGGTAGGTAGGTAGGTAGATGATAGATCAATAGAGATAGATATAATGATAGAGAGAGAGATGATAGATAGATAATGATAGATTGATAGATCAATAGGTAGGTAGATAGGTAGGTAGATGATAGAGATAGATAGATAGATAGATAGATAGATAGAGAGAGAGAGAGAGAGAGAGAGAGATAGATACATAGATGATAGATATAGATATAGATAGATAATGATAGATTGATCAATGGATAGACAGGTAGGTAGATAGATGATAGATAGATGGATAGAGATAGATAGATAGATAGACAGACAGACAGACAGACAGACAGACAGACAGACAGACAGACAGATATGATAGATAGATTGATAGATCAATAGATAGGTAGGTGATAGATAGATAGATAATGATGATAGTTTGATAGATCAATAGGTAAGTAGGTAGATGATAGACAGATTGATAGAGATAGATAGATATAATGATAGAGAGAGAGATGATAGAGAATGATAGATAGATCAATAAGTAAGTAGGTAGGTAGGTAGGTAGATGATAGATAGATCAATAGGTAGGTAGATAGGTAGGTAGATGATTATAATTAGATAGATAGATAGATAGATAGATAGATAGATAGATAGATAGATAGATAGATAGATGATAGATAGATAGATAGATAGAGATAGATAATGATGATAGATTGATAGATCAATAGGTAGGTAGCTGATAGATAGATAGAGATAGATAGATATAATGATAGATAGATAATGATGATAGATAGATCAATAGGTAGATAAGTAGGTAGGTAGATGATAGATCAATAGAGATAGATATAATAATAGAGAGAGAGATGATAGATAGATAATGATAGATTGATAGATCAATAGGTAGGTAGAGGTAGATGATAGAGAGAGGAGAGAGAGAGAGAGAGGAGAGAGAGAGATAATGATAGATTGACAGAAGACAGACAGATGGACAGACTCTTCCGGATGCCTTCTACAGTGTTCTCAACTATCCTGTTTAATCTGGCCAAATTTAGCATATTGCCTGAATCCAGACTGGTGGTTTGTAAACAAACCTGGTTAGCTGTATCGTGCGAACCGCCGTGCGTGATGCTTTGAAGTGTGAAGTGAGCTCCACTTTCCACCCATCCGCTTCCATCCCTCGGAAACCCGGAAACCCATGCTCTGGGGGCCGTCCACGAGAGAGCCACTGAGGCATTCCAACCACCCGAGGAAAACAGTGTTTTGATCCACACCCAGCAGTTCGTTACGGCTCTGGAAGGAGCTGGAAAGGCTG
Organism: Coluber constrictor foxii; assembly: GCA_038048745.1. NCBI lineage: Eukaryota > Metazoa > Chordata > Lepidosauria > Squamata > Colubridae > Coluber > Coluber constrictor. Next base: position 24,841 of record JAWJVD010000061.1, read on the forward strand.
CCTTTGCAACCCCGAAGTGTGTTTGTTTAAGGAAACGAAAACAAGGCCGCTAAAATCCTGGGGGCGGCGGGGGGGGGGGAGGGATTCGAATTCCCGAGCAAATGACATGACACTTGCGAGGGACCTTGGCATTCACGGCTGACCTTCCTCTCTCTTGGCAAAGCAAGATCCCCATCAAACTGGCTTTCTAAAATATCTTTCTGGCACAGGCAGGAGCCCGTTGGGAACAAGCCAAGATTGCGTTCGCGCTGAAGAACGGCAATCTTCTTCTCCCAAGGATTGAGCATAACCGCGTTGGAAACATTCGCGAAAACGGGAGGGATTGGACCGTGGAAAAATTAGATTCAGTTCCAAGGGTCTTCACAACATGTGTGTGTGTGTGTGTGTGTGTGTGTGTGTGTGTGTGTGAGGGGTGAAATGTAAAATGTGTTACTACCAGTTCTGTGGGCGTGGCTTGGTGGGGGGGCGTAATGTGACTGGGGGGGCACGGCCAACTTTTTTTTTTTTAAACCTTTCAAAGCATTTTTTCTAATCTCACTTAATGACTGCAGTGATTCCCTTCTGTGGCAAGGAAGGTCGCAATATGGGGCCAAAACTCACTTAACATCTGTCTTGCAATCAAAAGAGTAATAACCGGGGTGAAAGGGACCTCGGAGGTCTTCTAGTCCAGCCCCCTGCGCAGGTAGGAGACCCTTTATACCGTTGCAGACAGATGGCTGTCCAATCTCACAACGTCCACAGACAATCATTCCACTGGTTGTCATTGTCAATGGGGATACAGAATAAGAGCCTCAGATAGCTCAAGAGGCTAGATAGCCTGTTATTAACATTCAGCTGTCTGCAATTATTGCAAGTTCGAGGCTCAAGGTTGACTCAGCCTTCCATCCTTTCTAAGGTGGGTAAATTGAGGACCCAGTTTGTGGGGGCAATAAGCTGACTTTGTATAAATATACAAAAGGATGAAGGCTATTGCTTAACGCATTGTAAGCCGCCCTGAGTCTCCGGAGAAGGGCGACATTAAATCTAATTAAAAAAAGAAGAAGAAAGAAAGAAAAGGAAGAAAGGAAGGAAGGAAGGAAGGAAGGAAGGAAGGAAAGAAAGAAAGAAGAAAGAAAGAAAGAAAGAAAGAAAGAAAGAAAGAAAGAAAGAAAGAAAGAAAGAAAGAAGAACATTCAGCTGTCTGCAATTACTGTAAGTTCGAATCTCACCAGGCTCAAGGTTGACTCAGCCTTCCATCCTTTCTAAGGTAGGTCAATTGGGGACCCAGTTTGTGAGGGCAATAAGCTGACTTTGTATAAATATACAAAAGGATGAAGGCTATTGCTTGGCGCATTGTAAGCCGCCCTGAGTCTCCGGAGAAGGGCGACATTAAATCTAATTAAAAAAAGAAGAAGAAAGAAAGAAAAGGAAGGAAGGAAGGAAGGAAGGAAGGAAGGAAGGAAGGAAGGAAGAAAGAAAGAAAGAAAGAAAGAAAGAAAGAAAGAAAGAAAGAAAGAAAGAAAGAAAGAAAGAAAGAAAGAAAGAAAGAAGAACATTCAGCTGTCTGCAATTACTGTAAGTTCGAATCTCACCAGGCTCAAGGTTGACTCAGCCTTCCATCCTTTCTAAGGTAGGTCAATTGGGGACCCAGTTTGTGGGGGCAATAAGCTGACTTTGTATAAATATACAAAAGTATGAAGGCTATTGCTTCACGCATTGTAAGCCGCCCTGAGTCTCTGGAGAAGGGCGGCATATAAATCAAATTTTTAAAAAAAGAAGAAAGAAAGAAAGAGGAAGGAAGGAAGGAAGGAAGGAAGGAAGGAAGGAAGGAAGGAAGGAAGGAAGGAAGGAAGGAAGAAAGAAAGAAAGAAAGAAAGAAAGAAAGAAAGAAAGAAAGAAAGAAAGAAAGAAAGAAAGAAAGAAAGGGCATGGTGGCTCAGCAGACTAAAAGCATTGTGATTAACACCAGCTGTCTGCAATTACTGTAAGTTCGAATCTCACCAGGCTCAAGGTTGACTCAGCCTTCCATCCTTTCTAAGGTAGGTCAATTGGGGACCCAGTTTGTGGGGGCAATAAGCTGACTTTGTATAAATATACAAAAGTATGAAGGCTATTGCTTCACGCATTGTAAGCCGCCCTGAGTCTCTGGAGAAGGGCGGCATATAAATCAAATTTTTAAAAAAAGAAGAAAGAAAGAAAGAAAGAGGAAGGAAGGAAGGAAGGAAGGAAGGAAGGAAGGAAGGAAGGAAGGAAGGAAGGAAGGAAGGAAGAAAGAAAGAAAGAAAGAAAGAAAGAAAGAAAGAAAGAAAGAAAGAAAGAAAGAAAGAAAGAAAGAAAGAAAGAAAGAAAGGGCATGGTGGCTCAGCAGACTAAAAGCATTGTGATTAACACCAGCTGTCTGCAATTACTGTAAGTTCGAATCTCACCAGGCTCAAGGTTGACTCAGCCTCCCATCCTTTCTAAGGTAGGTCAATTGAGGACCCAGTTTGTGGGGGCAATAAGCTAACTTTGTATAAATATACAAAAGGATGAAGGCTATTGCTTAACGCATTGTAAGCCGCCCTGAGTCTCTGGAGAAGGGCGGCATATAAATCTAATTTTAAAAAAAAGAGTTGGAAGGGACCTTGGAGATCATCTAGTCCAGCCCTCAAGACAGGAGCTTTACACCATCCTGTTCAAATAGTTGCCCAATCTCTTCTTAAAAACTTCCAGTGATGGAGTACCAGTGGTGAAATGCTCCCGGTTCGGACCGGATCGCCCGATCCGGTAGCGATGGTAGCAGGTGGTTCGGAGAACTGGTAGCAAAAATCCCTGCCCTGCCCCCGCCCCCTATTGCCCAGCTGAGCCACACAATCATCATTTTTTTACTTTTAAAAGCATTTTTTCTACAACCTCTTCTGCCTTAATAAATAAAGAAATAAATAAATAAACTTTTTTAAAAGTTAAAAGAAAAGCCTCTGATGATCTGGGATCATCTGGGATCGTCAGACAGCCTTTTCAAAACATTTTTTAAATCACCTCTTCCGCGGAAGAGGTTGCAGGAAAAAATGCTTTAAAAGCCTCTCTGACGCTCCCAGCTGAGTTGCCTGATCGTCAGAGAGACTTTTCAAAGCATTTCTTTTAAAAGGATCAGGCAACTCAGCTGGGAGCGTCAGAGAGGCTTTTAAAGGATTTTTTTTCTGCAACCTCTTCCACGGAAGAGGTGGTTAAAAAAATGCTTTGAAAAGGCTGTCTGACGATCCCAGCTGTGTTGCCTGATCGGCAGAGGCTTTTCAAAGCGGGGGGGTTTTTTTTTTTGCATTTGCAGAAAAAATGCTTTGAAAAGTTACATTTTTTAAAAAAAAAAGTTGGCCACGCCCACCCAGTCACATTACCCACCCACCCACCGAGACACACCCACAGAACCGGTAGTAACAAATTTTACATTTCACCCCTGTGGAGGTGAGCACAACTTCTGGAGACAAATTGTTCTACTGATTAATTGTTCTCACTGTCAGGAAATTTCTCCTTAGTTCTAAGTTGCTTCTCTCCTTGATGAGTTTCCACCCATTGCTTCTTCTCCTGCCCTCAGGTGCTTTGGAGAATAGCTTGACTCCCTATTCTTTGGGGCAGCCCCTGAGATATTGGGCTATCCCATCAGCCCCTAGTCTTTCTCTTCATTAGACTAGACCAGGAGTCTCCAAACTTGGCAACTTTAAGGCTTGTGGACTTCAACTCCCAGAATTCCTCAGACAGCCATGCTGGTTTGGAGATCCCTGGGCTCAGTTCTTGCTGTGACCGTCTTCCCATCTCTGTAGCATCTTAGAAACCCGAGTCCGGCAGATGGAAACGAAGCACTTGAAAGAGCTGGAGGACATTCGGACTGAGAAGGACCAGCTCCAGCAGTTGGTGAGTCACCAGAGCAACACCATCGAAGGTCTGGAGAAGTCCCTTCATGTGGCCAGCAGTAACGCCAGCCTCCTTCAGCGACAGCAGCTGCAGCTCTTGGAATCGGTCCAGAATTTGGTCTCCTTAGTCTCCGAAGGAAAAGGTAACCTTCTTGAACATCCAAAGGAAGAGATGGTTTCATTAAATTGATAGACCACCTCAACATAGTTCCAAAACCTTCCCTCCACCCATCTCATCTTTTTGTTGAAATAAAATGGATGCTCCCCATTTTTTTAATCTAAAAATCTGCAGAGAGCTTGTTTTTCCTTCAACAGTTCTGAAAAAAGAAGATCGGCTGTTCCATGACTGCATGGACATCCTTCGATCTGGATTCAACTTCAGTGGAGTTTACACCCTCCACATTAACAATCTGACTGAACCCAAAAAGGTCAGTTGACCCAAAGATTAGATGAATCTGATTGGTTGGTTGGTTGGTTGATTGGGTTGGTTAGGTTGGGTTGGGCTTGGCTGGGTTGGGTTGGGTAGGTTGGGTGAGGTGAGGTGGGGTTGGTTGGCTGGTTGGGTTTGGTTGGGGTTAGGGTTAGGGTTAGGGTTAGGGTTAGGGTTAGGGGTGGGGTGGGGTGGGTTGGGTAGGTTGGGTTGGGTTGGTTGGTTGATTGGTTGGGGTGGGGTGGGGTGGGGTGGACGGACGGATGGATGGATGGATGAATAGTCATATGCTATCAGGTCAATGCTGGACAGAAACATAGAATCGTAGAATTGTTGTAACTTCGAACGTTCACTAAATGAACTGTTGTAAGTTGAGGGCTGCCCATATCAGAAATATTTCTGCTTCTCTCTCTCTCTAATCCATCAGCACAGAATACCCATAATTCTTGATATTTTGGAAAAATATTGAATAGTGAAAAGATGGATTGTTTCCAATGATCGGTCGTGCTATACATTTCAGGCTGGTGATTTTCTCCTTGCCTTAGTTTTCTTTTCTCCCTTGATCACTTCTTCTTTCTACCTTTCCAGGCCTTTTGCAACATGGAAACTGATGGAGGAGGCTGGACAGTCATTCAACGCCGGATCAACGGCAGCGTCAGCTTCCAAAAAACCTGGAAAGAATATAAACAGGTTGGTTGGTGTTTTCCAGTTACCATAGCTAGGTCCAGATGTGGATAGGAAAGGGGTATGAATAGGAATAGGAATAGGAATAGGAATAGGAATAGGAATAGGAATAGGAATAGGAATAGGAATAGGATAGGATAGGATAGGATAGGATAGGATAGGATAGGATAGGATAGGATAGGATAGGATAGGATAGAGAGAGAGAGAGAGAGAGAGAGAGAGAGAGAGAGAGTGAGAAATAGAAAATATGGAATAGAATAGAATAGAATAGAATAGAATAGAATAGAATAGAATAGAATAGAATAGAATAGAATAGAATAGAATAGAATATGAAATAGAAGTAGAAGTAGAAGTAGAAGTAGAAATAGAAATAGAAATAGAAATAGAAATAGAAATAGAAATAGAAATAGAAATAGAAATAGAATATGGAATGGAATGGAATGGAATGGAATAGAATAGAATAGAATAGAATAGAATAGAATAGAATAGAATAGAATAGAATAGAATAGAATAGACATAGACATAGACATAGACATAGACATAGACATAGACATAGACATAGACATAGAATATGGAATAGAATAGAAATAGAAATAGAAATAGAAATAGAAATAGAAATAGAAATAGAAATAGAAATAGAAATAGAAATAGAAATAGAAATAGAAATAGAATATGGAATATGGAATAGAAATAGAAATAGAAAATATGGAATGGAATGGAATGGAATGGAATGGAATAGAATAGAATAGAAATAGAATATGGGATAGAATAGAAATAGAAATAGAAATAGAAATAGAAAGAAATAGAAACAGAAATAGAAATAGAAACAGAAAGAAATAGAAATAGAAATAGAATATGGAATAAAATATGGAACAGAATATGGAATAGAATAGAATAGAATAGAATAGAATAGAATAGAATAGAATAGAATAGAAATAGAAATAGAAATAGAAATAGAAATAGAAATAGAAATAGAAATAGAAATAGAAATAGACCAGACCAGAATAGGAAATAGAAATAGAAATAGCTTTATTGTCACTTTACATACACTACATAACAATGACTAAATAAATACATAAATACATAAATACATAAATAACAGACAAATAAATAAATATTTTGTGTTATATATACGTATACACAGAGAGAGAGAGAGAAAGTTCTTGGAAGAAATACCCTCCTTGAAGACCAAATGTTAGGGAAACTTACTCTAAGTAAGGGAAGGGATGCAGGTGGCCCCCCACTCGAGTATGAGCCAGCCGGGTGCTGCAGCTGCCAAAAAAGCCAAGGGCATCCTAGGCTGCATCAACAGAGGGGCGGAATCCGTGGTCGGGCTTGTGAGGGGGGAGGGGGGGGCTGAGAGCATCGTCCCATCCTTGAGGTGCTGTCACAGAGAAGAGGGAATGGATTTATCCTCCGAAGCAGCTGAAGGCAGGAGAAGAAGCGATGGGTGGATCGGAGGGAAAGCCAACCTGGAAATAGGGAGGAATTTCCTGACAGGGAGAACAGTTCATCAGTGGGACAGCTTGCCTCCCACATTTGTGGGTGCTCCATCACTGGAAGTTTTCAAGAAAAGACTATCACCTTCCTTCCTTCCTTCCTTCCTTCCTTCCTTCCTTCCTTCCTTCCTTCCTTCCTTCCTTCCTTCCTTCCTTCCTTCCTTCCTTCCTCCCTTCCCTCTTCCTTCCTCCCTCCCTCCCTTCCACCATCCATATTCCTCCCTCCCCCTCCCACTTCCTTCCTTCCCTCTCCTTCCCTCTCTCTCCTTCTTTCCCTCCCTCTCCCCCTTGCCTTCCTTCCCGCTTTCCTCCCTCCTTCCCTCCTTGCTTCCCTCCCTTCCTTCTCTCTCCCCCTTCTTTCCTTCCTACCTCTCTCCCCTTTCTTGCTTTCCCCTCTGCTTCCACTCCCGCTCTCCTTTTCTTTCCCCCATCCTCCCTCCCCTGCCTTCCTTCCCTTCCTCCTTCCTATCCTCCACCCATCCCCTCCTTCCTTCCTTCCTTCCTCCCTCCCCTTGCTTCCCTCCTTTTCTTCCATCTCTCCCCTTCTTTCCTTCCTGCTTCTCTCCCCTTTCTTGCTTCCGTCTCTACCTTCCCTCCCTCTATCCTGTTTATTCCTTTCATCCTCCCTCCCTTCCCTCCCTCCTTTCCTTCTCCTCCTCCTTCCTTCCCTCCTGCCTCCCTTTGACCGTGCCTCTCTTCCTCTCCCCCCAGGGCTTCGGGGTTGCAGCTGGAGAATATTGGCTGGGGAACGAGGCCATCCATTATTTGACCAGCCAAGCTGCCTACACTCTACGGGTGGAGCTTCTGGACTGGGAAGGCAACCAGGCTTATGCCCAGTACGACAAAGTCCGGCTGACAGGCGAGCGCCACCGCTACAGGTGAGGCACTTTTCCTCGTGAAAATGTTCGGAGTCTTCCTTGATCCCAGAGCGAGCATCAGCCAGAAATGGGATGCGGCTGCAAACAAGACCGATCGAATCTTTGAGCCACGGGGGCGCAGTGGTGAGAGTGCAGTACTGCAGGCTACTTCTGCTGCCTGCCGGGTGCTTGTAATTTGGCAGTTCAGATCTCACCAGGCTCAAGGTTGACTCAGCCTTCTGTCCTTCCGAGGTTGGTAAAATAAGGACCCGGATTGCTGGGGGGCAAGAGGCTGACTCTGTAAACCGCTTAGAGAGGGCTGGA
>JAWJVD010000061.1:35000-142884 GCA_038048745.1 Coluber constrictor foxii
GCCGGAAAAGCCAAGTCTTTACCACTTTCCGGAAGGCCAATAGGGTGGGGATGGTATGGATCTCAGGAGGTAACTGGTTCCAGAGAGCCGGGGCAGCCCCAGAGAAGGCCCTCCCCCGCGAGTCCGCCAGCCGGCATTGTTTAGCTGACGGGACCTGGAGGAGACCAACTCTGTGGAATCTTACCAGTCGCTGGGAGCCATGCGGTAGACGGCAGTCTCAAAGATACTCTAGTTAAAATTGTCAGCCAGATGGATGCATTTAGTACTGTATTTCTCCCAAAATAAGACCTAACTGGAAAATAACCCCTAATGCGTCTTTTGGAGCAAAAATTAATATAAGACCCGGTCTTATATTTGTTAAGTGAGTTTCGTCCCATTTTACAACATGATAGCCATCTTCCAGTAGAGATAGTCCTCGACTTATGAATGAAATTCAGCCCAAAATGTATGTCGCTAAGTGGGACATTCATTAAGTTCGTTTTGCCCCATTTTACAACATGATAGCCGTCTTCCAGCAGAGGTAGTCCTCGACCTACGACCGAAACACAGCCCAAAATGTATGTCGCTAAGTGGGACGTTCATTAAGTGAGTTTTGCCCCATTTTACGACTTTACTTGCCACATTTCTTAAGGGAATCCCGGGAGGTGATAAATTAGTGACACGGTTGTTAAGTGAATCTGGCTTCCCCCCCACCCTTGACTTTGCTTGTCTGAAGGTCACAAAAGGAGATCACGGGACCTCAGGGACACGGCGACCATCATAAAAATGAACCAGTTGCCGAGCGTCTGAATTTTGATCATGTGACCCTAGGGAATGCTGCAACGGTCATAAGTGTGAAAAATGGTCATAAGTCACTTTTTCCAGGGCCGTTACTGAAGTGACAAACTTGCAACCGTTCGCTTAGTGGCCATTCGAAGTTACAACGGCAGCGAGGAAAGTGACTTACCACCATTTTTCACACTTAACGACCGTCGCAGTATCCCCAGGGTCATGCAATTTACATTTGGATGCTTCACAACCGACTCACGTTTATGACGGTCGCAGAGTCTCGGGGTCACGTGATTTCCTTTTTACCTTTTGACGAGCAAAGTCAATGGGGAAGTCAGATTCACTTAACGACTGTGTTACTCACTTAACAATGGCAGTGATTCCCTTAACAAATGTGTCATAAAATGGGGCAAAACTCACAACGAATATCTCACTGAGACATTTTGGACTGTATTTTGGCCATAAGTTGAGGACTACTGTACTGGACTACCTGTACTGGAACACTGCTATCATGTCTCCCCTAGTCTTTCTTTTCATCAAACTAGACATACCGTGTTTCCCTGAAAATAAGACCCTGGCTTATATTTTTTTGAACCCTGAAATAAGCCTTATTGCCATACCCTCAAAACCTCGATTGGGTTTATTTATTCGGAAACAGGGTAGACAGACAGACAGACAGATGAAGTTAGGTAGAGGTAGGTAGATAGGTAGATAAGAGACAGATACGGAGATAGATAGATAGATAGATAGATAGATAGATAGATAGATAGATAGATAGATATAGAAGATAGACAGACAGATGAGAGATAGACGATAGACAGACAGACGATAGATAGATGATAGAGGGAGAGAGAGATGATAGATAGATAGATAGATAGATAGATAGATAGATAGATAGATAGATAGATAGATAGATAGATAGATAGATAGATAGATATAGAAGATAAACAGACAGATGAAATATAGACGGTAGACAAACAGACAATAGATACATGATAGAGGGAGAGAGAGATGAGATAGATAGATAGATAGATAGATAGATAGATAGATAGATAGATAGATAGATAGATAGATAGATAGAAAGAAAGAAAGAAGAAAGATAGATAGATAGATATAGAAGATAGACAGACAGATGAGAGATAGATGATAGAGGGCGAGAGATGATAGATAGAGATAGATAGATAGATGATAGATAGATAGATAGATAGATAGATAGATAGATAGATAGATAGATAGATAGATAGATAGATAGATAGATAGATAGATATAGAAGATAAACAGACAGATGAAATATAGACGGTAGACAAACAGACAATAGATACATGATAGAAGGAAAGAGAGATGATAGATAGATGAAAGAAAGAAAGAAAGAAAGAAAGAAAGAAAGAAAGAAAGAAAGAAAGAAAGAAAGAAAGAAAGAAAGAAAGAAAGAAAGAAAGAAAGAAAGAAAGAAAGAAAGATAGGTAGAGATGGATGGATGGATGGATGGATGGATGGATGGATAGACAGACAGACAGATAGATAGAAAGAAAGAAGGTAGATAAATAGATAATAGATAGATAGATGGAGGGATGGATAGAGATAGATAGATGATAGATAGATAGATAGATAGATAGATAGATAGATAGATAGATAGATAGATAGATAGATAGATAGATAGATAGATAGATAGATAGATAGATATAGAAGATAGACAGACAGATGAGATATAGACAGTAGACAGACAGATGATAGATACATGATAGAGGGAGAGAGATGATAGATAGAAAGATGATAGATAGATGATAGATAGATAGATGATAGATAGATAGATAGATAGATAGATAGATAGATAGATAGATAGATATAGATAGATATAGAAGATAGATGAGAGATAGACAGACAGACGATAGATAGCTAGATAGATAATAGAGGGAGAGAAAGATAATAGATAGAGAGAAAGATAGATAGACAGACACATATAGAAGATAGACAGTGTTACCTGATTTCCAGCTCTGCATTTAAATATTTTCGGGGGAGAGGCTTATTTTAGCGCATGGGCTCAGAAGCCCGATTGGGCTTATTATCAAGGGAGGTCTTATTTTCGGGGAAACAGGGTCCCCAATTCCTACTATTGTTCTTCGTATATTTTAGCCTCCAGTCCCCTAATCCTCTTTGTTGCTCTTCTCTGCAACTTTTTCTAAAGTCTCATCTTTTTTATACCTTGGCAACCAAAACTGGATGCCGTATTCCAAGTGTAGCCTCAATAATGCCGTATACAAAGCAGAATTATTATAATTTTTTTATTATTATAAATCACTTCCCTAACGAGGGAACCAATCTCAATAAAAGAGCCTTGGTGGCGCAGCAGCTTAAGTGGTGTTAAAGTGACACCAGCTGCCTGCAATTACTGCGAGTTTGAATCTCCCCAGGCTCAAGGTTGACTCAGCCTTCCATCCTTCCGAGGTAGGTAAAATGAGGACCCGGATTGTGGGGGCAATAAGCTGACTTTGTATCCAAAAAGAACACCACTTGGGGGGGGGGGCGAAAGCCCTACTAAGCAGGTATATACAAAAGTATGAAAGCTATTGCTTAACGCATTGTAAGCCGCCCTGGGTCTCCGGAGAAGGGCGGCATTTAAATGAAATGAAATGAAATGAAATGAAATGAAATGAAATGAAATGAAATGAAATGATGAAATGAAATGAAATGAAATGAAATTTAAATCAGCTGCTCAGAATTTAAATATAGCTCCGAACAAACAGCCAGCTGACCACAGAAAACATTTATAAGCTAAGAAGAACCGGACAACACATTTTTATGCTGATGATGTTACCTAGTTGGTAACGAAACGTTCCAAAATTAAATTGAAACAAGGTTGGGGAGCAAACTTAACTGCCAGTTCCCTAACTCCCCAATCATTCCTCGGAAAATGTGTTAGAATTAGAATAACAGGGTGGGAAGGGACCTCGGAGGTCTTCTAGTCCAACCCCCTGCTTAGGCAGGAAACCCTACAGTGATATGCTTAACAGCTGTGGCCCAAAAAAGCTTGCAAAATTTCAATTTCAGTCAGAATAGAGCTGGAAGGGACCTTGGAGGTCTTCTAGTCCAACCCCCTGCTTAGGCAGGGAACCCTACACCCCTTCAGACAAATGGTTATCCAACCTCTTCTTAAAAACTTCCAGTGTTGGAGCTGTCAGCACTTCAAGCTGTATTTATGCTCATGCTGACATAAGAAGGAGAAGTGGAGGCATCTGGAAAGAGACGTTTGACTTTTCACCTACTTATTTTCCCTGGAGATAATATCCCCTAGGAGATGGGACGGGAGGGGGGAAATTCCTTTGAGCTGGAGCAGTAGATTTAGGGGTAGAGTGACTTGGAAGATGGCCAATGAGTGCAGAGGAGTGGGGGAAGGAAAGGGAGGGTTTTTGCATCGGAAGTCAGTGTTGGCTATGATGAGTCGGAGGCAGAAATGTCGTGCTTAATAAATAGGAGTTTTTTTCATCAAAGACTTGGTTTGAAATGCAATTTATTTGAGACGACCTCGAAACTTGACAGGAGCATTCACAACTTCTGGAGGCGAGGTGTAATAATGGGTGGAAGGTATGATCCATGACTGACCTTTTCCAATCCTTCCATAAAACAGGCTGGTGGTTTGACGCCTGCGGCCAATCCAATTTAAACGGGATTTATTATCCTGCTCGCCACAACATCCGGAAATTGAACGGAGTCCGCTGGCATTACTTCCAAGGCCCAGGATACTCATTAAAAGCCACACGGATGATGATCAGGCCTTCCAGCGGCCGCGAAGGGGCCGCGTAACAAGACTAACCAGGATTGAGTTCGGATTGCTCAGAATAACAGAGTCGGAAGGGACCTTGGATGACTTCTAGTCCAACTCCTACTCAAACAGGAGACCTTACACAGTTCTGGACAAATGGCGGTCAAATCTCTTCTTTGAAACCTCTAATGATGGAGCATCCACCGTTTCTGGAGGAAAGGCCCTTCCACTGGTTAATTGTCCTCACTGTCAGGCAATTTCTCCTTAGTTCTAGGTTGGCTCTCTCTTCCACTAGCATCGGAGGGCAAGAAGGAACTTCAGGGCCCATGTTGCTTTGCCCCGGGATGGAGACCTCACCACTATGCAAGAACAAAATTCCATTTCAGATCAGCAAAGAAGCTTCTGGAGGCCTCCTGCTCCTCTAAGGAAGAGAAGATAGAAGCAGAGGTGAAATGCTGGCGGAGGGTGGTTCGGAGAACCAGTAGCAAAAATCCCTGCCCCCCCCCCTCCACCCATGCCCAGCTGAGCTGCGCGATCATCAAAGGCTTTTTTTTCTTTTTTCTTTTACTTTTTAAAAGCATTTTTTTCTACAACCTCTTCGGCGGAAAAAAATGCTTTTAAAAATTAAAAAAAAAAAGCCTCTGAGGATCGCGCGGCTCAGCTGGGATCATCAGAGGCTTTTAAAAGCATTTTTTCTACAGCCTCTTCGGCTGAAAAAAAGAGAAAATGCTTTTAAAAGCCTCTGACGATCAGGCAACTCAGCTGGGATCGTCAGAGGCTTTTAAAAGCGTTTTTTTTTTTTACAACCACTTCGGCTGAAGAGGTTGTAGAAAAAAATGCTTTTAAAAGAAAAAAAAGCCTCTGCTGATCAGGCAACTCAGCTGGGATCGTCAGAGGCTTTTAAAAGCGTTTTTTTTTTTTACAACCACTTTGGCTGAAGAGGTTGTAGAATAAAATGCTTTTAAAAGAAAAAAAAAGCCTCTGCCGATCAGGCAACTCAGCTGGGATCGTCAGAGCCGAAGAGGTTGTAGAAAAAATGCTTTTAAAAGTTTTTAAGAAAAACGTTGGCCACGCCCACCCAGTCACATTACCCTCACCCCCACCAAGCCACGCCCACAGAACCGGTAGGAACAAATTTTACATTTCACCACTGGATAGAAGTCTAATCTTCCAAATTGATTAAAAGTGACTCGTGTAATTTAGACCTTGGCCTGCAAGGAAGAACCAAAAAAAGAAAAAAAAAATCTAGGCAGTCACACTTATTTCTAACAGCTGGCCAGGATGGATAATGTATATATTACCGTCAATGTGTGAAATTAGGCATTTCCTAAGAATGCCCAGGAAATCTATAAGAATGCCAAAATGGGACATCGAAGTATGAAACGCTTAATATGTTACGCATTTCCTAGGCATGCATTGCGATGCCAAAAGGCAAACTTGCAAAATATAAAACGCTCCAGCTAAAATGTAAATCTAGTCTTCCTTTGTTGCAACCAATATTGATCTTTTTCTCTTATTGTTTTTTTGTAAGGAAATCTTGTATTTTATTTTGCAATTCTTCTTTCGTTTTCATAAGTCTTTTCAGTCAAGAGTTAGGGTTAGGGCTAGGGTTAGGGTTACGGTTAGGCTAACCCTAACCCTAATTGTAACCTGTAACCCTAACCCTAACTTTAATCCTAACTCTAACCATAATCCTAATCCTAACCCTTTCTAACTCTTAACCCTAATCCTTAACTTTTAACCCTAACTCTAACCCTTAGGACTAACCCTAACCCTAACCCTAGCCCTTAACCGTAACCTTATCCCTAATCCTTTCTAACCATAATCAGAACCATTAATCCTAACCCTAACCCTAACCTTAAGACTAACTTTAACCCTTGCTAACTCTTAACCCTAACCCTTACATTTTTTCGTTTTCTTTCGTTTTCATATACGTCTTTTCAGTCAAGAGTTAGGGTTAGGGCTAGGGTTAGGGTTACGGTTAGGCTAACTCTAACCCTAATTGTAACCCTAACCCTAATCCTAATTCTAACTTTAACCCTAACCCTAACCTTAAGCCTAACCCTGACCCTTTTCTAACTCTTAACCCTAACCCTCAATTTAACCCTAAACCCTAACCCTAAATATAACTCTGATCCCTAACCCTAACCTTAATTGTAATCCGTAAGCCTAACCCTAACTTTAACCCTAACTATAATCCTAACCCTAACCCTTTCTAACTTTTAACCCTAATTCTTAACTTTTAACCCTAACCCTTAAGACTAACCCTAACCCTAACCCTAACCCTTAAATTTAACGCTAATCCCTAATCCTAATTCTAATTTTAACCTTAACCCTAACCTCAAGATTAACTCTTAAACCTAACCCTTAACCCTAATCCTAACTCTAACCTTAACCCTAATCCTAACCCTAACCTTAAGACTAACCCTTGCTAACTCTTAATCCTAATCCTTAAATTTAACCCTAATCCCTAACCCTAATTCTAATTTTAACCCTAACCCTAACCTCAAGATTAACTCTTAAACCTAACCCTTAACCCTAATCCTAACCCCAACCTTAAGACTAACCCTAACCCTTGCTAACTCTTAATCCTAATCCTTAAATTTAACCCTAATCCTAATTCTAACTTTAACCTTAAACCTAACTCTTAAACCTAACCCTTAACCCTAACCCTTAACCCTAATCCTAACTCTAACCTTACCCTTCCTAACTCCTAACCCTGACCCTTAACTTTTAAGCCTAATCCTAGCCCTAACCCTTAACCCAAACCCCTAATCCTAATCCTAACGCTAATCCTTATCCTTAATACTTTGCCAAAGAGTTCTTGTCCTTCTGCATAATATCATATACCTTGGGAAAGTATACGGCATATTAAAATAACACAAAGATTACCTTGCGGGAAAAGGTCACACATTCCATCGAAATCCTAGGCATCCTACACAACGCCTGCTTTTCACACATTGTTGTAATAGTATATATTTGAAAGAGCACCTATAAATTTAGCTCACATATAACAATTGGGTTTTCTATGGTTTGAGCGCCCCCTGTTGCCCGAAACTGGCTTCTCCGTTTGCAAGCCATACTTTAATACAGCTAGGTAGGTGGGAGCTCACACCATTGTGGTTTACGCAACCCAACATGGCTTGGCACAAGGGTTGAAGCCGGCATACATTGAATGGGTGCAACAGGGTACGAAGGCACGAGTAAGTGTTTTAACATCGTGGTGGGTGGTGATTCATACGAATCATTTGTTTGGTGTCCCCCCACAATTCGGCACATGGTCAGTTAAAATGGTCTAAGGGCCTTTCATTCAATACTTGGTGCTCTTTAAGCTTGGTTTTCTTACAAACGTTTCATCACCCAACCGGGTAGCATCATCAGTGCTACCGTAGAAGGGGGTGAGGTTTGTGCAGTGGAGTAGAAGGAAAAGGAAAAGACGAGGAGGAGGAGGAGGAGGAAGAAGAAGAGGAAGGGGAAAGGGAAGAGGAAGAAGAAGAAGAAGAAGAAGAAGAAGAAGAAGAAGAAGAAGAAGAAGAAGAAGAAGAAGAAGAAGAAGAAGAAGAAGAAGAAGAAGAAGAAGAAGAAGGCATTTCATAACCCAACTAGGTAACATAATCAGGGCTAAAAGAGAGGTGAGGTTTGTGGAGTGGAGCAGAAGGAAGGGGATTCATGGAGGAGGAGGAGGACTGTGCGGTCCTTGATGCTCTCTGACCTTGGTTCCTTTCTTGTAGACATTTCATTACCCAACTAGGTAATGTCATCAGCGCTAAAAAGGGAGTGAGGTTGGCAGAGAGGAGGAGGAGGAGGACTGTGTTGTCCCTTGTGCTCTCTGAGCTTGGTTCCTTTCTCACAGACATTTTATTACCCAACTAGGTTATCTCATCCATGCTAGAATCTATCTGTTTACAGACAAGTGGCTGGCCCTGTCAGTCTTGGTGGGTAAAAACACAAAAGATGTCTGAATTTTGACCTCGTGGCCTTGACTGATGCTGCAAGTGTGGACAAACTCTCATAAGTCACTTCTTTTTAACACCATTCTAACTTTAAACAGTCACTAAATAAATGGTTATAAGTGGAGGATAGATAGATAGATAGATAGATAGATAGATAGATAGATAGATAGATAGATAGATAGATAGATAGATAGATAGACAGACAGACAGACAGACAGACAGACAGACAGACAGACAGACAGACAGACAGACAGATAGATAGATAGATTAGATAGATAGATAGGTAATTTTATTTCTATACCAGCCCTCTCCCGAAGGACTCAGGGCGGTGTACAGTCAGGTAAAAACACAATACAAATATCACAATTTAAATTTAAAAAGTACTAAAGGTATTAAATTTAAGGCCGAAATTAGCTACAAAACCCAAAAATTTAAGAACTCCACAAATTAAAACTGAATTATGAAGCTAGCCCTGCCTGTCGGAAGAGCAGGGTCTTAAGAGCACAGCTCTTACCTATCCGTGGACTTCAACTCCCAGAATTCCTCAGCCAGCAGGCTGTGGAATTCTGGGAAATGAAGTCCATACATCGTAGAGTAGCCAAGATTGACAAACCCTGCATTAAAGCCACCGAGAAACCAACTTCAGCTTTTCCCTAAACCCTGATTCGTAGAATGTCTGACTTCTCCAAACACTCCTGGCACGGAAACTAAAAACTTTTTATTCCTGATCAGAAAGGGTCTCCGCAGCTATTGTGTGACTCCCCCTGACTTATATTTTATTTTCAAATGTATGATGGGGGGCCAAATTCTGTACAACAGGCAGACAAGGTAGAACTGCTTTCGGTCTTCTAACAATGTTCTGGCCCCGTGCCCAGAAATAACCTCCCCTCAGACAATCAGAGTCTAATGAACTGGCAGGCAACCAAGTAAGATGATAACAAAGGTTGGCAGCAATCCGCAGCTGCTTGCCAACGTCTTTATTAATAGGTGCGTCACATACACACTACCAAAGCTGAGACACAGGGCCGATTCAAAACCGGGATCCATGAATCTTTGTTTTGTTCATCACAAAGATACGTCTGCAATCCCTCTCTTATATAGTCTGGGAGGCATGGTCCACCAGCTAATCACGACCACGCCTTTTCCTCTGCTGGGCTCTCCTGTCTCTCCGACGCTGGCGAGGATCCAACCAAAACTCACTCCCCTCGTCAATGTCCTCCTGTGGCTGCGAGGACGAGCTTGGCTCTGGGCCTATCTCCTGCCCTTCGGTGTCCTCCGGAGGCATTGCCAGAGAGGAGAGTCCTGGAGAAGGAGGCCTTGCCAACTCCTCTCCCTCACTCTCAGAGTCCTCCCCTGCTGATGACGCAGGCTCAGGCAACGGAGCCACAACAAACAGTACAAGAAATGGTGAAATCTGCAACCTGAAATAAACCATCTCGAAGAAACAAAGACACATTCTCCCAGCTTTGCCCGCCGCTCATTTAACCTTCAGCTCCCATCATCCCCAGCCACTTTGGCTAGCGGAGGACGTGGGCGCCATCTTGAGGAAAGAAAGCGACAACATCTGAAGACCGAACACTTTCCAAAACCGCTGACCGATATAACTTGGCGTGAATGTTCCATTCTGTACAGCACTTTGCACACCGATGTGTAAATAAATGTTAACCTCGAAGTGTGATGTTACTTCCTTTACATCCCTTGTTTCTTTGGTTTTTAATGTATCTGAGTTGGCAGGAAAAGCAGCTCCGGTGGGGGTTAGATGTGGCCTAACTACGGGTTCGCATCGCGCCCAGGCGCACAGAAGAAATTTCTGTGCATGCGCAGATCATTTATGATGAGATCCGGGTCAATGGACGGAGCCTCCTGCCGGTTTTACTACGGGTTCTTGCGAACTAGTCCGAATCAAGGGCAACCCACCACGGGTCCATAATGTTCTGGCCCCATTCCCAGAAATAACCCCTCCTCGGACAGTCAGAATCTAATGAACTGGCAGGCAACCAAATAAGCTGATAACAAAGTTTGTCAGCAATCCGCAGCTGCTTGCCACATCTTATTTAATAAGTCAGTCAAATACACACCACCAAAATGTTCAGACGCAAGGCCGATTCAAAACCGGGATCCATGAATCTTTGTTTTGTTCGTCACAAAGATATGTCTGCAATCCCTCTTTTATATAGTCTGGGAGGCGTGGTCCACCAGCTAATCACGACCACGCCTTTTCCTCTGCTGGGCTCTCCTGTCTCTCCGACGCTGGCGAGGATCCAACCAAAACTCACTCCCCTCATCAATGTCCTCCTGTGGCTGCGGGGACGAGCTTGGCTCTGGGCCTATCTCCTGCCCTTCGGTGTCCTCCGGAGGCATTGCCAGAGAGGAGAGTCCTGGAGAAGGAGGCCTTGCCAACTCCTCTCCCTCACTCTCAGAGTCCTCCCCTGCTGATGACGCAGGCTCAGGCAACGGAGCCACAACACATAACACCTACAACCTCTTTAGATTTGGGCACCATGAATTGCCCACCATCATTTCCGAATGGCCAGTTGAGTTTGCTCTGTTCTTAGTAGTAGAGTAGAGAAGCGTTTGGAGAGAGAGGGCAAAAAAGAGATCAGGTTAGCATCTGCCAGCCTGGGGAGCATCTGGACTCTTCTAAACTCTCTAGGCCCTCGTAGTTAACCCTGAGCTACCCTCAGAAACTTTCTTAGTGACCTCTGGCCCCAAGATGATTCACACAGCTGGACGGTGATTGGATCATGAGAGGGGGTACTTGTTAAAAGAGATCTATCTCCATTAATCTTCACATCATCATTTAACGACCCCGTAATCCCTTGCAGGATGGAGTCTGGGCAACTGAATGGAGCTAGCAGAGCGTTTTAATGGCCAGATGCCCTTCCCGTCGCCAGTGCGGAGTTTTGCTCAGCAGATATATTCTCATAGTGTCCAGAGAGAGAAATATCTGCCTCTACCTAGGATCGAACTTGCAGTCTCTTGATCGTGAGGCGAGAGTGCGAACTCTAGGCTACTGCACCACTCTATCTCCATTCATCTTTACATCAACACTTGTTTTAAAAAAATTGATTTATATGCCGCCCTTCTCCAGAGACTCAGGGCGGCTTACAATTGCGTTCATATTTTTGTATATTTATACAAAGTCAGTTTATTGCCCCCACAAACTGGGTCCTCATTTTACCTACCTTAGAAAGGATGGAAGGCTGAGTCAGCCTTGAGCCTGGCAAGATTCGAATTTACAGTAATTGCAGACAGCTGGAGTTAATCACAATGCACAATGCATTAGTCTGCTGAGCTATCCAGGCTCCTTAATTTAGAATATACCGAAAAGATGAGAGAATCTGGGAGCTTTAGAAAGGTTTATTAAAGAATTGCCCATAAATATTTACAGTGTCGGGAAAATTCAGTCCAATCATATTTCTGCAGAGATGAAAGACAGAAAGAGAATCAAGCGGTCCCAGATTGTTTTAGGGCTCGGATCTCCAAAGTTGGCTACTTTAAGACTTATAGACTTCAACTCCCAGAGTTCCCCAGGCTAACATGGAGAATTCTGGGAGTTGAAGTCCACAAGTCTTAAAGAGGCCGATATTGAGAAACCCTAGTTAGGCAATGCCCATGATCCTTTGCTTCCCACAAATAGGTTGCATGAATAATGCTGGGTCTTAAAAATGAAATTAAAGGGTTGCCATGGGAATAGTCGCCTCTAGGTGGCGCCAGAGGCTAGGACGATGGCAAACTGCTACTGATTTTTCTGAAATACATCAGGTGAAACCTGCCAACATTTGGCCATCTTTTAAAACTAGCTTCGTGTCCATTAGGCCTCAGAATGATGGTTAAAAGGGGGGAGAGTTGTTCTCGCAAAGTGTATGGGAAATATATGATCCTGCGTGCCTGTCTGAAGCAAAGAGGATTGCATAATGCTTTTCTTTCTTTCTTTCTTTCTTTCTTTCTTTCTTTCTTTCTTTCTTTCTTTCTTTCTTTCTTTCTTTCTTTCTTTCTTTCTTTCTTTCTTCTCTTTCTTTCTTTCTTTCTTTCTCTCTCTCTCTTTCTTCTCTCTCTCACCGTCCTTCCTTCTCTCTCTCCCTCTCTTTCTCCCTCCCACTTTCTTTTTCTTTCTTTCTTTCCTCTCTCTCCCTTCTTCCTTCCTTCTTTCCTTCCTTGTCTCTCTCTCTAACTCTTTCTCCCTCCCCCCTCCTTCCCTCTTTCTTTCTTTCTCTTTTTTCTCTTTCTTTCTTCTCTCTCTCACCTTCCTTCTCTCTCCCTATCTCTTTCTCCCTCCCTTTCTCTTTCTTTCTTTCTTTCTTTCTTTCTTTCTTTCTTTCTTTCTTTCTTTCTTTCTTTCTTTCTTCCTTCCTTCCTTCCTTCCTTTCTTTCTTTCTTTCTTTCTTTCCTCTCTCTTCCTTCTTCCTTCTCTCTCTCTCTAACTCTTTCTCCCTCCCTCCCTCTTTCTTTCTTTCTTTCTTTCATTCTCTCTTTCTCTTTCCTCTCTCTCTCCCTTCCTTCTTTCCTTCCTTCTCTCTCTCTAACTCTTTCTCCCTCCCTCCTTCTTTCTTTCTTTCTTTCTTTCCTTCCTTCCTTCCTTCCTTCCTTCCTTCCTTCCTTCCTTCCTTCCTTCCTTCCTTCCTTCTTTCTTTTTCTTTCTCTTTCCTATTGTTTCATTATTTATCATCTATCTATCTATCTATCTATCTATCTATCTATCTATCTATCTATCTATCTATCTATCATCTATCTATCATCTATCTCACCTATCTTCCTTCCCTCCTTCCCCATTTATCTATCATGCCTATCTATTTTTTCCTTCCTTTCTTCCTTCCTTTCCTTCCTCCCTCTCTCCCTCCCTCCCTCGCAAAATTGGGTTCTACTTTCTCATAAATACTTGCAGAGACGCCCATCTGCAAACAAGCAGAGCTTCAAATTTTTAACCAAAGCATCCTGAAAATCGAGGGTCGTCATATTCTCCGGGGTGCCCTTTCCATGATATTTCTGTTAAACAAATGTGACTGGGTTGGGGGAGGGGGTGTCTTCTGGCTTTATATGCGACTATATGCAAGAAATACAGTTCAGGCTCCACTGGCAATCATGACTGGCTTGGAAAAGTGGCCAGTCCGGTGTTTGCTCAGGAAATCCCAGAATTCTAGGCCAGATAAGGAAAAATAAAAATAATTTAAGGAAAGCACCCTGGACAAGGCAGTGATTAATTGTTTCTGAACGGCCAAGCTGTTTTTGCTTAAGGCAGGTTCTGACAGGGGTTTTGCCGATTTTGCAGATCCCAGCTGCTCTGCACGGCGACCCATTTTAATCATCGGGAAATGCAATAACAGGAAACGCTTTCATCATCGCCAAGATTCTGCTGCAATCGGTCTTAGCATGGCAAAAGTTTCCTGACCTGGGTTTAGGAGTTAACAAAGGAATAGAATAACTTCCAAGAGTTGGAAGGGACCTTGGAGGTCTTCTAGTCCAACCCCTGGCCCACGCAGCAGACCCTATACCATTTCAGACAGGTGGATGTCCAATCTCTTCTGAAAAACCTCCAGTAATAGAGCACCCACAACTTCTAGTGGCGAGCAGTTCCACTGGTTGAATGCTCTTGTTGCTGGTATCCTTACGATTTATATTGATATTGTTTCCGGATTGCTTATTTGTCCCCTATGACTATCATTAAGTGTTGTACCTTATGATTCTTGATGAACGTATCTTTTCTTTTATGGACACTGAGAGCGTTTGCACCAAAGACCAATTCCTTGTGTGTCCAATCACACTTGGCCAATAAAGAATTCTATTCCATTCCATTCCATTCCATATTTTCTTTATTCTATTCTATTCTATTCTATTCTATTCTATTCTATTCTATTCTATTCTATTCTATTCTATTCTATTCTATTCTATTCTATTCTATTCTATTCCATTCTATTCCATTCTATTCCATTCTATTCTATTCTATTCTATTCCATTTCATTCCATTCCATTCCATTCCATATTTTCTTTATTCTATTCTATTCTATTCTATTCTATTCTATTCTATTCTATTCTATTCTATTCTATTCTATTCTATTCTATTCTATTCTATTCCATTCCATTCCATTCCATTCCATTCCATTCCATATTTTCTTTATGCTATTCTATTCTATTCTATTCTATTCTATTCTATTCTATTCTATTCTATTCCATTCCATTCCATTCCATTCCATATTTTCTTTATTCTATTCTATAGGAGACCTCCATGAGGAAAAGACCAAAACTAAGGATGCTTTGAGGAGCCCAAAGCCCCCATCCCCTGCTCCAGTTTTTTCACCTCACTGGATCCATCATCTCATCTCCATCTGGACCACGTTTGACAAAAAGTTGCCTCTGGTCCAGGCCAAGATAGCGCCTTGCCGGCTGCCTGCACCCTCTGGGGAGCCATATGGATTTTCTGCATCTGCTTCTTCTAACCCATCACGCATCCCCGGTGGGTTGCCATAGCAACAGCCTCCCCATCCCTGCCTCCCCCACTCCCGGGCTGCATGCGTGCAGGAGAGCCGCCACCCAGTTTGTGGGAGGGAGAGCGGGAGGGAGGGAGGGGGCGGCGGCTGGAGAGCGAGACAAAAGAGGGGGAGGCCCTCAGCTGTTCGCCCCGCAATTACCTGCCTCAGAAACAGACAGATCATAATTGCTTTCGCATTAGCCCGGATCTCAGGCTTGTTTCCACCCCACCCCACCCCAATCTTCCCCCCCCCCTTTGCCCCAGGGGCTCTGAACAAGCAGCTGGCTGGGAGAAGGGCAGAATAAAAGAGGGGGTGAATTGGGGATGGAAGCATTACGGTTGGCACCTGGCTGGAAAATCCCTCCCCCTCCCTCCCTCCCTCCCTCCCTCCCTCCTCCCTATCTATCATCTCTTTATATCTATATCATCTATCATTTATTATCTATCATCTATTTACCTGTCTGTCTGTCTATCTATCATCTCTCTATATCTATCTATCATCTATCATCTATCGATATCTATCATCTATCATCTATCCGTCTATCTGTCTGTCTGTCTGTCTGTCTATCTATCTATCATCTGTCTATCTGTCTGTCTATCTATCTATCTATCTATCTATCTATCTATCTATCTATCTATCATCTCTGTATATCTATCATCTATCATTTATCTATATCTATCATCTATCATCTATCTATCATCTATCATCTATCATCTATCCGTCCATCCGTCCACCCACCCACCCACCCACCCACTCTATCTATCTATCTATCATCTGTCCATCTGTCTATCTGTCTGTCTATCTATCTATCTATCTATCTATCTATCTATCTATCTATCTATCTATCTATCTATCTATCTATCATCTATCTCTCGCTCTCTGTCATCTCTGTATATCTATCTGTAATCTGTCCGTCTATCTATCTATCTATCTATCTATCTATCTATCTATCTATCATCTATCTATCTCTCTCTCTCTCTCTCTCTCTCTCTCTCTCTCTCTCTCTCTCTCTCTCTCTCTCTCTCTATCTATCTATCTATCTATCTATCTATATCTATCTATCTATCATTGCTAGTTATCTATCTCTATCATAACTGTATTGTCATCTTAAATGTACTCTAATTGGCATAGTGTCTGTGTGTGTATGTTTATGAATGGAATAGAGTAGAGTAGAGTAGAGTAGAGTAGAGTAGAGTAGAGTAGAGTAGAGTAGAGTAGAGTAGAATAGAATAGAATAGAATAGAAAATATGGAATGGAATGGAATGGAATGGAATGGAATGGAATGGAATAGAATAGAATAGAATAGAATAGAATAGAATAGAATAGAATAGAATAGAATAGAATAGAATAGAATAGAATAGAATAGAATAGAATAGAATAGAATAGAATAATAACTTTATTGTCACTTTGAATGTACACTAATTGGCATACATTAAAATAAAATTTCATTGCAAGCTGCTGTCAAAGGGTCTCCACCTCCAATATACACTCCAAAGCCATGACAAAAATATGAATCAATAAAAAGAGATTATGCATATACTCACATGTACATTTCTAATTCTAATCTCTCTCTCTCTCTCTCTCTCTCTCTCTCTCTCTCTCTCTCTCTCCTATTATGTCTGTGGATGTGTGTGTATATCTCTCTCTTTCTCTCTCCCTTTTGATTCCATTTTCGTTTACGTAGGTTTCCTTCCTATTGGATATAAATCCCCCCCCCCCTCCTTTTGTTGTTTACAAGCAGGGTTGCCGTTGCTGGGTGGTTTTCTCCCCCCCCCCCCCCCCCCCCCCCCCCCGCATCCTTGTCTGGATCTCTGTAAGTTTTTTTTTTCACTGCATGACATTACAAACGGCCCAGAGTCCATACGCATGAGATCAAAGGGACGGTCTAAATCAGTGTTTCTCAACCTTGGAAGCTTGAAGATGGGTGGACTTCAACTCCCAGAATCCCCCAGCCAGCTGGCTGGGGGATTCTGGGAGTTGAAGTCCACCCATCTTCAAGCTTCCAAGGTTGAGAAACACTGGTCTAAATAGAATAGAATAAGAGGTGAAAGGGGCCTTGGAGCAGAGGAAATCACATCAAAATCGCTTCAAAATCACATCAAACTAATTTTAATTTAAAAGGACATTTTTGTCTTTTCCTCCATGGCAAGGGTGTCCTTTTGGGTGGGGTCCAAAAAATTGAATTTTTTGGTGAGATAACAAGGGGAAAAAAATCAAAATGGCAGCACAATTTTTTAAAATGTGTTTTGCATTGACGTTGTGACTTTTTTGGGGGGGACCCCGGCATCCAGCAGGGACCCCTGCCCTTGCCCTGGTCAGCCAGACAGCCAGAAGTCACCCCAACACTCCCTCTCTTAATGCCCCCTCCCGATGCTGCTGACCTCCCACTCCCAGGAGGCATAATTACTCTATGAAATCAGCATAAATTTGCAAATGAATAAACCTTACAGATTGTGCTTTCTCTTCCTGGATCGACTAGACAGATGCTCTCTGAAAAGAGGCGTTTCCCAGAAAAGGAATCCATTTTAACATTTATTATCTCTCTTTTTTAAAAAATTTGATTTATATGCCGCCCTTCTCCGGAGACTCAGGGCGGCTTATAATGCGTTAAGCAATAGCCTTCATACTTTTGTATATTTTATGCAAAGTCAGCTTATTGCCCCCACAAACTGGGTCCTCAATTTACCCACCTTAGAAAGGATGGAAGGCTGAGTCAACCTTGAGCCTGGTGGGATTTGAACTTACAGTAATTGCAGACAGCTGAATGTTCTTCTTCCTTCCTTCCTTCCTTCCTTCCTTCCTTCCTTCCTTCCTTCCTTCCTTCTTTCCTTCTTATTTTTAAAATTTGATTTATATGCCGCCCTTCTCCAGAGACTCAGGGCATCTTACAATGCGTTAAGCAATAGCCTTCATACTTTTGTATATTTTATGCAAAGTCAGCTTCTTGCCCCCACAAACTGGGTCCTCAATTGACCCACCTTAGAAAGGATGGAAGGCTGAGTCAACCTTAAGCCTGGTGGGATTTGAACTTACAGTAATTGCAGGCAGCTGAATGTTTTTCTTTCTTTCTTTCTTTCTTTCTTTCTTTCTTTCTTTCTTTCTTTCTTTCTTTCTTTCTTTCTTTCTTTCTTTCTTTCTTTCTTTCTTTCTTTCTTTCTTTCTTCCTTCCTTCCTTCCTTCCTTCCTTCCCCATTTATCTATCTATCTATCGGTTGTTACACTGAGGACTGAAGAATGGCATCTTAAAAGTAAGGTGAAATGCGTATTCTCTCAAAATGTCAGTGCTGTTGAGATTTCGGTCACTAGTTGTAAAACGAGGACTACCTGGAGTTTATGAAGATAGGGTGGAAATCTACCTGAGACTTTCCTCCTTCGAATTTACTTCCCCAGTGACGAGCCAGGCTGAGTCTCTTACTAATACAAGTAGTTCTCGACTTATGATGAGTTTCAAATTTCCGACGTCACCTTCCCATCCTGCCGTCCTGTGACCGCGTTTCGGATGCTGGGCATTTGACATTCACAGCCATTAGCAACACCCCACGGACCCACAATCTTGTTTTACAACCATTTTTCCAGAAATTGGCAGCTCTTTCTGGTTTCCTGCAAAAATCAGCCCGAAGCGGACGACAGGTTTGCTTAACAACCGTGGCGTTCGCTTAAGGACCACCGTGTTTGTTTAATGACCGCGGCCCAAAAGGTTATAAAACTGGATTGGCCACAGGGCGACCCATTCTACAACCCTCATTGCGTACAACTGTAATTGTGAGGTTCGATGATGGTCATATGTCGAGGACCGACTGCAATAGCATCGCTAATTAGGAGGCAAGTCAAGATTCTGGTGAACACTCCAAAAACCTCTAAAATTGCAAAAATTCTCTAAAATTGCAAAAAAACCCAAAACAAACCCCCCCCCCACCCATCCAATCCTTGAAAAAGACCCAAATCAGTGATCTCTATTCAGCCCTCCCTAGTCTCAGATTTGGACTGCAATACTCCACCCATCCTCTAGGGGGCGGCAAAGAGAGGATTTGCTGCCCCCTAGTGGTCATTTAGGTTTTGTCAGGGCCCAATTATGGCAGGATGAAACTTCACAACCCTTCTGGGCTGTGCAAACGTGGCGTGTTATTTACACCTACGTTTTTCCACGCCCGCTGGAAGGCGACACCGTCACAGCCAGCCGGAGAAGCAGATGGGCTGAGTGACACACGCAAGGTAGCCGAGTGGGAGATGAGGCTTGTCGTCACGGCTCGTGCGAACACGCAATCTGCCTTCTGTTGCGGCCCCCCCCCCCCCAACCTGGGACAAGGATATCGCACAAGTTCTCACAGCCATTGGTCTGAAATGGGATAGGCTCTCCTGCTTGAGGAGGGGGCTGGACTAGATGACCTCTGGGGTCCCTTCCAACTCGGTTATTCTGTAATTCTGTAAGGGTCTCCTGCTTGAGGAGGGGGCTGGACTAGATGACCTCTGGGGTCCCTTCCAACTCGGTTATTCTGTAATTCTGTAAGGGTCTCCTGCTTGAGGAGGGGGCTGGACTAGATGACCTCTGGGGTCCCTTCCAACTCGGTTATTCTGTAATTCTGTAAGGGTCTCCTGCTTGAGGAGGGGGCTGGACTAGATGACCTCCGGGGTCCCTTCGAACTCGGTTATTCTGTAATTCTGTAAGGGTCTCCTGCTTGAGGAAGGGGCTGGACTAGATGACCTCCGAGGTCCCTTCCAACTCAGTTATTCTGTAATTCTGTAAGGGTCTCCTGCCTGAGGAGGGGGCTGGACTAGATGACCTTTGAAGTACCTTCCAACTTGGTTATTCAGTAATTCTGTAATGGTCTCCTGCTTGAGGAGGGGGCTGGACTAGATGACCTCTGAGGTTCCTTCCAACTCGCTTATTCTGTAATTCTGTAAGGGTCTCCTGCTTGAGGAGGGGGCTGGACTAGATGACCTCCGAGGTCCCTTCCAACTCGGTTATTCTGTAATTCTGTAAGGGTCTCCTGCTTGAGGAGGGGGCTGGACTAGATGACCTCCGAGGTCCCTTTCCACTCTGTCCCAGGTAGTCCTCAACTGACCACAGTTGATTTAGTTAAAGTTCAAAGTTACAACGGCACGGAACAAAGAGACTTTCACACTTAACGACCGTTGCACCGCTGGTCCCGTTAATCCAAATTCAGACCCTTGGCAACATGGCTCACATTTACGACGGTCGTAGCGTCCCCGGGGGGATCACGTGATCCCCTTTTTTTGCGACCTCCGGGCAAGCAAAGTCAATGGGGGGAAAACCGGATTCGCTTAACGACTGTGGCCAGAAAGGTCGTAAAAAGAGGCAAAAAAAGTCGCTGAACACGGTGGTTGTAAGTCAAGGACTACTTGTATTCTGCCCTTTTCTTGCAGATTCTTTTCTTCCTCCCCACGTGCCAGGGATGAAACCTAGCCTGGCATTGGGTGGGAGTTCATTTTGGTCCCAGACTATAAAAATCGCCCTGAATCTGGATTGTAAAAGGTCCTTGGTGGGTGTGGGTGTGTTTAAAAGGGGATTATGGAATGAATATTTCCTTCCTTCCTCCCTCCCTCCCTCCTTCCCTCTTT
This sequence comes from Coluber constrictor foxii, assembly GCA_038048745.1. Classification (NCBI taxonomy): domain Eukaryota; kingdom Metazoa; phylum Chordata; class Lepidosauria; order Squamata; family Colubridae; genus Coluber; species Coluber constrictor. The sequence continues at coordinate 55,530 of JAWJVD010000061.1, forward strand.
CTTTCTTTCTTTCTTTCTTTCTTTCTTTCTTCCTTCTTCCTTTCGTCCTTCCTTCCTTTCTTCCTTCCCTTCCCTTCCCTCCCCTTCCAGCCGCCCTCTTTCTCTCCCTTCTTCCTTCCTACCTTCCTCCCATCCTTGTTTCCTTGTTCCCTCTTTTCCTTCCTTCCTTTCTTTTCTTTTTCTTTCCTTCCTTTCTTCCCTCCCTCCATCCATTCCTTTTTCCTTCCTTCCTTCCTATCTTCCTCCCATCCTTGTTTCCTTGTTTTCTCTTTTCCTTCCTTCCTTTCTTCCTTCCTCTTTCTTTTCTTTCTTTCCTTCCTTTCTTCCCTCCCTCCCTCCCTTACTTTTTCCTTCCTTCCTTTCTTCCCTCCCTCCCTCCCTCCATTCCTTACTTTTTCCTTCCTTCCTTCCTCCCTCCCTTCCTTCCCTTGTCCGTCCTTCCTTCCTTCCTTCCTTCCCTTGTCCTTCCTTCCTTTCCTCGTCCTTCCTTCTCTTCCTCCCCATCTCTCCTTCCTTCCTTTTGTCCATTTCCTCTTTTCTTCCTTCCTTTCTTTTCTCTTTCTTTCTTTCCTTCCCTCTCTCCCTCCCTTCCTGCCTCTCTCTCTCTCCCTTTCACTCTTTCTCTCTCTTTCTCTCTCTTTCTTTTTTTCGACTTTCAGCTGTCACTCCAGGCTCAATTACGCTTGTAAGTCAAAGACTACCCTGTAAATGGATTCTAATTCGTTAACCCAGTGATCCTTAAAAGAATATTTTCCAGATTCTTTAGAGCATTAAAACTGCACATCCTTCTGCGCTCTGTGTGTGTGTGTGCGTGTGTGTCAGAGTTGACTTCCTGATCTGCAGCTCAGCCATTACCACGCATGCATACACACACACACACACACACACACCCCGCACATGGCTGTTCCAACCCATCAGCTCCCAGCCTGGAGTCCCATGGAATGCAATGACGCAGACGGGGGTCATGCGTGTCTTTAAATAAAAGAATTAGAGATTGCTTCCCACGGAAAGTTTGTCGGCTCCTTGCTAAAATAAGCCCCATGGATTTTCTGGAGCCAAATGATCCTCCCCGGGGAAGCTAGAATTTCCTCCTTTTCTGCCTGCACCCCAAAATAGCCCCAAGAGGAGCAACGGGGGGAGAGAGCCAGTCTGGAAATTTCCTAGCAGCCAGAAGATTTCCTCGGTGGAGGAGCTGTGGCTGCTCCATTGCTGGAGGTTTTTAGCAAAATCGACTGGGTAGCCCTTTGTCTGGGATGGTATATAAGATCTCCTGGTTTTGGGGAGCGGGTTGGACTAGAAGATCTCTGAGGTTCCTTGCAACTCAGTGATTGTGGGATCCTCCATGAGCTCACTGCTTTTCTTGTGGACGTTTCCTGACCAAACTAAGTAACGTCATCAAAGATATTACCTAATTTGGTAATGAAATGTCTTCAAGAAAAGGCCCAAGCTCAGAAAGAATCCACAGTCCTCCTCCTCCTCCTCCTCTCAATAACCCTACTCCCTTCCAGCACTGATGAGGTTACCTAGTTGGGTGATGAAACGTCTGGAACAAAAGCACCAAGCTCAGAGGCCCTACGTTCCAATTCTTCTCCTTCTCCTTTTCTTCTTTTTCTCCTCCTTTTCTTCTTATTCTCTTCCTCCTCCTCCTCCTCCTTCTCCTTCTCCTCCTCCTCCTCCTCAAACTTTTCTTCACCTCCTCCTCCTTCTCCTCCTCCTTTTCTTCTTTTTCTCCTTCTCCTCCTCCTTCTCCTCTTCTTCTTCTCCTTCTGCTTCTCCTTCTTCTTCTCCTCCTTTTCTTTTTCCTCCTTTTTTTCTCCTCCTCCTCCTTTTCTTTTTTCTCCTTCTCCTCCTCCTCCTTCTCCTCCTTTTCTTCTTCTCCTTCTGCTTCTCCTACTCCTTCTTCGTCTCCTCCTCCTTTTCTTTTTTCTCCTCCTCCTCCTCCTTTTCTTCTTTTTCTCCTCCTTTTCTTCTTTTTCTCCTCCTCCTCCTTCTCCTCCTTCTCCTCCTCCTTTTCTTCTTTTTCTCCTTCTCCTCCTCCTCCTTCTCCTCCTTTTCTTCTTCTCCTTCTGCTTCTCCTTCTCCTTCTTCTTCTCCTCCGCCTTTTCTTCTTTTTCTCCTTCTCCTCCTTTTCTTCTTCTCCTTCTGCTTCTCCTACCTACTCCTCCTTTTCTTCTTTTTCTCCTTCTCCTCCTCCTGCTCCTTCTTCTCCTCCTCCTCCTTTTCTTCTTTTTCTCCTTCTCCTCCTCCTCCTCCTTCTCCTCCTTTTCTTCTTCTCCTTCTCCTTCTGCTTCTCCTACTCCTTCTTCGTCTCCTTCTCCTCCTTTTCTTTCTCCTCCTCCTCCTCCTCCTCCTCCTCCTCCTCCTCCTCCTCCTCCTCCTCCTCCTTTTCCTTTTCCTTCTTCCTCCTCCTCCTCCTCCTCCTCCTCCTCCTCCTCCTCTCTCTCTTCTAATACTGATGATGCTATATAGTTGGGTAATTGAACAACTGCAAGAAAAGAACCAAGCTCAGAAAGTATGAAGGATCACCCTCCTCCTCCTCTTCCTCTTCCTCCTCACCCCACACCCCTCTCTCTTCTAGTGATGGTATGCAGCTGGGCAATTAAACGTCTCCGAGGAAGCAGCCAAGATGAGGGAGCCCCAAGGCCAACCCTGAGTTACAGCCATTCCCTCTGCCAGGCCGGTGACTCCATGAACTTCTATCATTTCGGCTCCAGATAGCAGCAGCAGCCTCCGGGGGCTGAAAGAGGAAGCAGCCAAAATATCCAGGGGCTGCGTAAAAGGGGACTTCAGGCCAGGCGCTTGGCCCCAAACCCCCTCGGCAAGAAACGCCACGGTGCCCTGTGTAAACAGCCCAACCGCCCGTGCCGGCAGCTGCACGAAAACCATGCCAGGTTTTTGAATTTCTCCCTCACACACACACACACACACAGACAGGACACACACCCTTCTGCATTTTCAGCTCAAATTCCATTTCAATAGACTTTGGCAAGCTGCATTCACAAGATTTGGCACCTGGGAGGAGCCTAAGAGAATGTAAGGAAAAAAAAAAAACCTCTGGAAGAGCAGCGTTGCAGATATCGTCCTTGACTTGTGACTTATGCTCACTTAGTGACTTTACGATCTTCCCAGAGGTATTTTCAACCTCACAGTTCTCCTCCTCCTCCTCCTCCTCCTCCTCCTCCTCCTCACCCCTACTCTTCTACTTCCTCCTCCTCTTCCTTTTTCCACAAACCCCCCTCCCTTCTACCACTCTTCCCCCTACTTCTTCCTCCTCCTCTACTTCCTCCTCCTCCTCTACTTCCTCCTCCTCTACTCCTCTTCTACCACTCCTCCTCTTACTTCCTCCTCCTCCTCTACTTCCTCCTCCTCTTCCTTTTTCCACAAACCCCCCTCCCTTCTACCACTCCTTCTCCTCCCCCCCACTTCCTCCTCCTCCTCTACTCCCTCCTCCTCTTCCTTTTTCCACAAACCCCTCTCCCTTCTACCACGGATGATATTCCATAGTTGGGTCATTGAAACACCAAGCTCAGAGAGCACCAAGAAACCCAGTCCTCCTCTTCCTCCACCTCTTCTTCTTGTTCTTCTCCTTCTCCTTCCCCTTCCTTCTCCTCCATAACCACCACTACACCACACACCTCATTCTCTTCTAATACTGATGATGGTATATAGTTGGGTCGTGAAATGTTTGCAAGAAACTCACCAAGTTCAGAGAACCCCAAGAAACCCACAGTCTTCCTCCTCTTCCTCCTCCTCCTCCTCTTCTTTTCCACAAACCCTTCTCCCTTCTAGCACTGATGATGTTCCATAGTTGGGTCATTGAAACGTTTCCAAAAAAGCCCCACTGAGCTCAAAGAGCACCAAAAAACCCACGAGGGAAAGGGCGAAGAAAAAGCAAATCATGGGAAATCCTTTCAGCCACCTGGGGTGGGGCTTTCCAGGTGAGAAAGTGGATCCGGCTTTGCAATTGGTTTCATCTGAGAGAGACGGTGTCCTGGGGGCGAGGGGTGGAGCCAGGTGGCGCGAGCCCATAGTTCCTGTTTTTGGGATGACCCGGTTGAGAACTGGCTGAGCCAGGAAGCCTAACCCGCCCGTCAGCCTTTTTGACGGCTGGGAACGGATCCACCAGAGCTCTTGATCAGCACACCTCTCCCTTAGGGATCGCCACGTGGTCTCCCATCCAAGGATCAAAGAAATCCAACCCTGCTTCGCTTCCTGAGATCAGTCAAGGTTGCTTTTAAATAATAATAATTTAAAGAAGGGGGGGAAAAACAGAATTAAAGGGGTTGGCATCCTGCTTTAAAAGGTCACTCACCTTGTCCAAGATTGCCTTGTTCTCTCAGTTTCTTCCTTTTTTCACAATTTGATACTCCACCTATTTTTATACCTTATATATATACCATATATATATATATACACACCTTCTATGATCTCTCATTCCCTCTACCCCATCCACCACCCACCCACCCATCCATCTATCTATCTTATACCCAGTTGGGCCCTCAGTGGGATAACTGGTGGGGTTCCTCCTTCGTTTGGGTTGCAATAATCCCAACGACCACCAGAGGGCAGCCTAGAGATTACAGTAATTCCAAATCTGTCCTCTATATCCACAGTCGCACAAACATGGCGACTTTAAGACGGGTGGACTTCAACTCCCAGAATTCCCCAGCCGGCTGGCTGGGGAATTCTGGGAGTTGAAGTCCACCCGTCTAAAAGGGGGTCATCTTGAGAAACCCTGGAGTAGCCCCTGTGAGAGAGATGGGTGTTACACGGGCACCCAATTGTGTCTTCTCCGAGCTCTTTTATTATTTATTTAAATTTATTCATTACGGAGGTCCCGTGGATGGAAGATTTGACCTGCAGCTATCCATTATTCAGACATCTGTTGTGTTGTGTCTCTTGGCCTCCTCTCAGTTTGTTATGCTAGTCCTTACTCTTCCTCCCTCCCCTGTTACCAGCCTTCCTCTTTCTTTCTCTTCCCTGCCTTCCTTCTCCGTTTTCTGCCTTCCTTTTCTTCCTCCTCCCTCTAGTCCTCAGTTCCTTCTTTCCTCCCTCCCTCCTTCACCTCTGACTTTTCCTTTCCTTTCTTCCTATTCCTTCCTTCCCCTTCCTCACTCCCCCTCTTAGAATATCTCCTCCTTCCCTTCCTCCCATCCTTCCTTTCCCTCCCTCCCTCCCTTCGTTCTTTCCATATTCTTTCCTCTCTTCCTTTTTCCATCCCCTTTTCATTCTTTCCCTTTCTTTCCTCCTTCCCTCTTTTGTTCCCTTCCTTCCCTTTTTTCCTTCCATCTTTCCTTCCTTCCCTCTCCCTCCCTCATTTCCGTTTCTTTCCTTTCTTTCCCTTCCTTTTTCCACCCCTTTCTTTTTATTCTTTCCCTTCCCTGTCCTTTTCCTTCCTTTCCTCCTTCCCTTTTTGTTCCCTTCCTTCCCTTTTTTCCTTCCTCTCCCTCCCTTACTTCCGTTTCCCTTTCCTTTCTCTTCCTTTTTTCATCCCTTTCTTTTCATTCTTTACTTTTCCTTTCCTTTCCTTTTCCTTTTTTCTCCTTCCCTCTCTTTTGTTCCTTCTGCCTTCCTTCTTTCCCTCCCGCTTCCTTCCTTTCCCCCCCTTCCTCTTTCTTCTTCTTCTTCTTCTCATCTCCCCTCTCCCTCCCTCCCTTTCTCTACTCACTCCCTTCTCCTTCGTCCAGCCTGCCCTCCAGCATCAAGCTGCTGGATGCATCCATCTATCCAACTCTAAGGCCTCGCTCGGAGGTTACAGATTAGCCTTCTGTCCCTCAGTAACAAGGGGTATCGGTCTCTGCTTTTACAACCCCCCCTCCTCCATTAGAGGGTGAAGGATACGGAAGCCCCCCTCCACCTCCCTCTCCAATTCACTCATTTCAATTTGCAGTTGCTCTGAGTCTGCTCCCCTAGGGCTTAATCCACCCAACCGGGTTGAAACAGAAAAAAAAAAGACACAACAGGCTGAATTTAAAAGAACAAGACTTTTAATACAAATAAATTTACAGGACTTGTGTTCTCCTTCCCGCTTCCCTCCCCTTCCCAACACTTCCTCCATATTAAATCCCCAGAACAAAGGAACATCCAAATATCTAGAAAGAACAAACAAGGGAAGAAAAAAAAAATTATAAATAGTAGAATTTTGCAGATTCATCGTTCTTCGAATACAAGGCGAGGATCTCTGTCCACAAACACACACTCGCATGCAATTACACACTTAGTGTCTTCCCCACAGAGATAAGGGAGGGGGGGAATTCTCCATGGGTGGGTGGGTGGGGGGGCTCAACAACAGCCTTATCAAAATGTGCCCATTTCCCAAATCAACCCATTTCAACGATTCTCGGCTGAACTGGGAAGATTTGTTTTTGTTTTAAATGAGAAACATCCATTAAACAATTGTTTATAAACATCTTCGAACTGGTGAAGTCACTGAACCAAATGAGACGCCCCTCACGCTGAGTTGCGGTTGTGAGAAATGAACCACCCCGTGGTAAACGTGGAGTGCGAATTAAGGATATTGGATTAAGATGGGTTTGGGGGGGCAATTGCAAATTATGGGAATGAGCCAGTCGGTGTGCTGCAGCCGCCAGGAAAAGCCAATGCAATCCTAGTCTGCCTTTACAAGAGGGATCATTTCAAGAGAACGCAAAGTGTTAGTAGTACCGCTTTATCCTGCCTTATTTAAGACCACACTTGGAATAGTTGCATCCAGTTCTGGTTGCCACGATATAAAGTAAGATGTGGAGACTCTAGAAAGAGTGCAGAGAAGAGCAACAAAGAGGATTAGGGGGCTGGAGGCTAAAACATATGAAGAACGGTTGCAGGAACTGGGTATGTCGACTTTAATGAAAAGAAGGACTAGGGGAGACATGAGAGCAGCCTTCCAATATTTGAGGGGCTGCCACAAAGAAGAGTTGGGGGTCAAGCTATTCTTCAAAGGACCTGAAGGTAGGGCAAGAAACAATGGATGGAAACTAATCAAGGAGAGAAGCAGCCTAGAACTCAGGAGAAATTTCCTGACAGTGAGAACAATTAATCAGTGGAACGACTTGCCACTAGAAGTTGTAGTGGCGTCTTCCATCAATGGAGGTTTTTAAGAAGAGATTGGACCACCATTTGTCTGAACTGGTAAAGGGTTTCCTACTTGAGGAAGGGGTTGGACTAGAAGACCTCCAGGGTCCCTTCCAACTCTGTGGTTCTGAACGGAAGAACTTTTTTTTTTCCCCTTCTCTTTTGAAGAAATATTTTCCTACAGAATCACTGCTTTTGAACGTACGTGTCCTGCCAACGACATCTACATCAGACCTCAAGGTTCCTAACGCAGTCAGGGATGATGGGAGCTGTAGTCCCCCAGGGACGATGGGAACTGTAGTCCCCCCATAAATTTGGAAAAAAAACCCCATCTTTATGGAGAAATGAGATTTAAAAACAGAGGGAGGGTCTTTCGAAGCTTCCCACACACGTCAAAAGGATTATTTATTTATTTTATTAATTATTTATGAATTAAATTTATATACCGCCCCTTCTCCTTACGGACTTGTGCAACGCAGCGAAAAAAACCCAAATTATTTTGGAGGTGGCAAAGAGCGATTCTAGATATTTCAGAGTGCTGGGGGGGCGAGGGGGGGCGGGATGGATTAAAATGCAGCAGAAGTAGTCCTCGATTTACGACCACAATCTAGCCTAGGATTTTTGGTCGCTAAATGAGACAGTTGTTAAGCGAGTTTCGCGCTCCCCCTTTTACGACCTTTCTTGCCACAGATGTTAAGCGAATCGGCGCAGCGGTTAGTAACAGCCGCGCCATTAAGTGAGGTCGTAAAATGGGGATCAGGGGACACCCCCCGGGACAGTGCCGCCTGTCATAAATACGAGTCAGTTGCCAAGCGCCTGAATTTTGATCAGGTGAAACCATGGGGGAGGTTGCAACGGTGGCAAGTATGAAAACGGTCGTAAGTCACATTTTTTTTTCAGTGCCGCTGTAACGCCGAACGGTCACTAAATGAAAAGGGCTGTAAGTCGAGGATTACCTGTGCCTGAAGAATGGCCTAACAGACATAAAATTGTGTCTCCTCACAAAACGTCTGTCTGCTCCAGGACATAAACCACAGGCCAAAGTAACCGGGCTCCTGAATCAAGCAGTGGGTTGGACTAGATGATCTCTTGAGGTCTCCTCCCAAACCACCTTTCAGGATTTCCCAAAACAATTTGCCTCGATTTACTCCCTTGTTAACGGGATGGGCAGCCAGCTCCTCCGAGGGAAATATTGTCCATCCGTAAGACATCTGGCAGCTGACACCATTGGGCAAGATTGCCCGGGGTAAGATAGGAACCTTTCCCCCCCCCCCCACCCACCCCCCACCCTCATTGAAATCTTGCCACCTTCTGAACTGCCGTCCCCATTCTTGCAAAATAAGAATCCATTTTGGCCCAATTTCAATCTGCATGAGGCTGAAAATGATGTCAAAAGAGGCAGGTTTCCCCCCCCCCCCCCCCGGAATAATGCCGGACTCCGTTTCGCTCAACAAGGATGGGCAGGAAAAGTGGCTAACAAGAGGCTGGACTAGAAGATATCCAGACACAAAGGATGCGTTCGCATACAATTGGCCAGGTTTGGCTAAAATATACTGCTCCAAAAAAATAAAGGGAACCCAAGCCGAAGACATCCGAGATCTGAATGAATGAAATAGCCTTATTAAATACTTTGCTATTTACATACAGTAGTTTATGCACTGCTCAAACAACTCAGGGGAACACAAAACTACTGTATGTAACAAACAAAGTATTTAATAAGGCTATTTCATTCATTCAGATCTCGGATGTCTTCGGCTTGGATTCCCTTCATTTTTTGGAGCAGTGTATATCAGGCTGATTTCTAGAGCAGAGTTTTTTCTCCAGAAGGGAGAAAAAGGACAATAGATCATTGGAAGCCAAACAAAAAAATAAATAAATCTCACCCCAATAAGGAAAAAAAAAAAATCACAAAAGTATTTTGACCAAATTTGGCACTTTCCAAGCTTGGTGGACTACATCTCCCCTCATCCCCCAAGCCCAGTTACGGGTTAATCCTCGACTTACGGCCAACAACGGATGGAGCCCAAAATTTCACGGCTCAGTGAGTTTCGCCCCATTTTACAACCTTTTTGGCATAATCACTGCAGGTCCTTAAGCGAATCGTGCGGTCGTTAAGCCAAACCGGCTTCCTCCATTGGCTGGGAGGGGTTCACGATCGCCAATCGAATGAGCCCAGGATGTTGCAACCGTCATCAATACAAGCCAGTTGCCCAAATTTTGATCACATGGCCGCCAGGGATGCTTAAAATGGTTAAAAAAAACGCCGTGAAAAACTTCCGTTTTTCCGTTGTGACTTTGGTCACTAAAGGAACGGCCGTAAATCGAGGACTGCCTGTAATCTAGTGGGAATTTTAGACTCTCTCTCGAACACTGACCTGCAGATGGGTACCTGTTTCTCACCTGGCTTAAGCCACGCCCACACGCCTCCTTTTGTGGGCGTGGCCCACCCAAAAACTCTCATTTGCCTACAAGGAGTCCTTGGGAGGTGGCATGGATTTTGCCCCGTGCTCTGCCAGGAAGCTTTTCTTGGTCGTAAGCCAAGACGGTTTTTTTGCATTCTTGCACCTGTTTAACAATAAAACGTGGGGATTTTCCAGATCATTCAGCCGTTCCGCCTTCTATTGTTCCCAAGTTGCTTTGGCTAAAAAAAAAATCCCCCCTTAGACTCGAACTCGGTTCCCAGGGTCGAAACCCCACCGAGGGGTGTCATGCCACCCTTGGAGAGAAACCATCTCGGCTTCTGATTTGATAGCCTTGGTGGGTTTTTCCCCCCACTCCTGAGCAATAGGTGTAAAGGAGAGGAAGCGAGGGTTAACCGCGTGATGCCGAGGGCAGGACGATGCCCTGGGCATCGTGGGCAAGCTCCAAGGGCATCCCGTGATGTCACTTCCTAAATGCGATCATGTGGCACGGGACGTAGCTGGCACTGAGTGGGGAGCACATGGCAACCTCCTTCTGTGAGGCGACTACAATTTGGGGGGGGGGGCTTTCCCTGAGAGAAAAGGGGGGGGGCGTTTTTAAGGACACCCTCCGAGTCTCGAAACGAGGGTCCTCAAAGAGATGCCCTTCAAAGGAAATATAATCTGTGACTCCCATCATCCACAGCTACCGTAGAACCAGGCTGATCCCCTCTTGGAAAATTTTGAACAGGTGAAGGACATTTTTTCAGTAAATAAGTAAATAAGAGAAGAGCGGATTTGTAGCTCAGGGATGAATTGTGGAGTCCTTGGTGCTTTCTAAGGTTGTGAGTTCTAGTCCTGCCTTAGGCCCACTCCCTTCTAACATTGATGATGTCCCCTAGTTGGGTAATGAAATGGTTGTTTAGAACACCACCAAGCTCAGAGAGCACCAAGGACCCGACAGTAAACAACAGCCAACACAGACAGGACAAGCCACTTGTTTATAAACAGAGAGCAAACCACCACCCCCTCCCATCTAGCACGGATGACGTTACCTCGTTGGGTCACGAAACGTCTGTAAGCAAAACAGCCAAGCTCAGACAGCGCTCAAGGGCCCTACAGTTTTCTCCATGTGTGTGTTTGTGCGTCTTGACAAGCCTCAAGCTGGGATGCAAGCAATCCGTGCACGACTCCCAAACCACCATGGTGGAAAAGATTTTAAGGTTAATGTGACAAGTCCTGGAGACAACGAGTCGCAAACAGAAATAAAGAGCCTCGGACAACGTTGAGGAGCTCGACCCTCGACGTTGGCGTTCCCACCCACCCTCTTCACCGACGGCTGCTATACGTTGGATACTTTCTGCGCCTCTTTGGCCTGTCGGAGTCCATACAGCCACTTAATGACCCGAGCATTGCGTTCGATGATGGAGATCCCGTACGGCATGCGCTCGGCTTGCCTGTCCTCCACGGTGACGGTGCTGCGTCGGGAGTGGGTCCCCACCGAACTGCTGGTGCTGACGCTGTGGAATTTGACGGACACAATGTCCGAGCTGGCTCGAGTGAACCTCTCCATCTCCATGTCTCCGACGTCCTCGGGATCCAAACCGCAATAGTTGAAGAAGCGTTCCAAGTCGGCCGTAGCCCGCGAATATCGGTCGCTCAAGTCTGATTTGGACCGGTGTAACAAGGTCTGGCGTTTGGCACTATCGGTCCGCGTCTCTCCCCTCGGGCTCGGGCAGCTGAGAGGGGTGGCAGGCAGGTTTTTGGGGGGCGCTGGCGGAGCAGGGAGCGGAGACAGTTGGATAGCAGGGGTACCTCTGGCCGGCGACACACCGCAGGGCCGGACGTCCACTCGGCGGACAGCCACAGTGCTGGATGGCTTGGAAGACGCCGAACTTTGCGAGAGTTTGCTCATGTCGGTCATGGGCTTCTTCTTAGGGGTGGAAGGGAGGTTGTCCAGATTCCGGCTATGGACCTTGGCTATCCACGGGCTGTCCGAAGGGCTCAGCTCCGGTTTGGGGAAGGTAAGGGGGCTGTCACAAAAATTGATCAAGTTATTGAGGATTTCCAAGTTGAGGGACGATTTGGCCCCGCCACCTTCTCCCCGCCGCCCCACTTGAGGGACCTTGCGGTTGGGGGTGAACATCGCCCGCCTGACCCCGGGGGTGAAGAGCGGCTGTTTGAGCACCAACGGCCGGATGGGGTCCTGTTTGGTGGTGGCCACCTGTTGACTCTTGACGTACTTGGCTTTGTCCGCCTCCAGACGTTCCACAGCGCTGAGCTTCCGGGAGGTGCTGGCCGGGGGCCGGCGAAAGTATTCCGGCCCTTTATTGAGGATACGGAAGGGCATGGCGGAGGTGAAAGGGGCCGTGGCCGTCACGGTGCTCATGGCCCGGCTGGCTTGTAGGGTCTCCACCGGCATGGCGAGCTGGCGCCGTCTGATCCTCCCGCGTGAGACTTCTTGTGCGACGATCCTCAAGGGAAAGGATTCACATGCCCCGGGGTTGGCTGTTGTCAAGCACTGGAGTGGTCTCTTATTGGCAGGCGGACAGGGCAGCTTTCCCAGACGGACGACAGCCTGCGGGGAAGAGAAGGCAGAGAGATCGGCAGCTCCCAGTCTCTGCTGGCGGGCACGGCAGCTTTCCCAGACGGACGGACAGCCTGCGGAGAGGAGATAGCAAAGAGATCAGGGCTCTCTCTCTCCTAGCACAGCCCCAGGCTCTGCTCTGCTAGCAGCTTTCCAGCCGGACGGCAGCCTGCAAAGGAGAGAAAGCAAGAGAGATCGGCAGCTCCCAGTCTCTGCTGGCAAGCAGGGCAGCTTTCCCAGACGGGCGGCAGCCTGCAAAGGAGAGAAAGGCAGGGAGATCTGAGCTCTCTCTCTCTCTCTCTCGCTGCTTTACGGAGCGCTGCTCGCCTGGTCTCGCCTCGCCTCGCCCGGGCAGCGTCCCCAAGACAAAGGCAGCAACAGCCGCTGGGCGAGGAGCGCCCGGTTGCCTATTTCAATGGGAAGACCCCGCCCACCCCTCTCCACGGGGGGCCGCCCGGCCGGCCAATCAACAGCGGCGGGGAGACTTCGAATGCCAGCGCGGACCTATCACGAGGAGGCGGAGGAAGCTCCCGCGGGGGAGGCGGGGGGGGAGAAGAGATTCATTGAATGAAAAAGAACCCCCGCGGGAGAAGCAGCGGAGAAAAAACGGAGCGATGTTCTCCGTCTGGTCCGCCCGCTGGCTTGCAGCCCCCGCCGGGGGAGGAAGATGAGGAGGGAGCGGGGGGGAGGATCCCTCCATCCTTCCCCCCTTGCTCGTGTCCTCCTTCTGGTCCTCCTCCTTCCTCCAAGCCCTGACATCACCTGCGCTCTTCCCACAATGTTACTCACCTGGCTGCGTTCACACAAAACCCCAAACCCGCTTCCCGTGTGTGTGTGTGTGTTGTGAGTTGTGTGTGTGTGTGTGTGTGTGTGTGTGTGTGTGAGATCAGGGGTCTCTCTCCCCCGCCCTCCCCAAATCATAAAAAAGGGATCGCTGCTTAAGACATGCCCCCACCCCGCTCATCATCCCGGTTTATCGACGGCGAACCTGGGTCACGCGTGTTGTGTGAACGCCCTCTCCTCCCGCTCTATAGGGAAAGGAGCGAGGGTTCGGATGGGAGACCGCCTTCCCCCTCTTTCCTCGTCCCGGGTCTGATTTCCTCCACCAAAACCACCACATCCCAAAGGCAGGAGGCAGGGAGGAAGAGAACAGCTCAATAACAAGAGTTGGAAGGGACCCTGGAGGTCATCTAGTCCAACCCGGCCCCGCCCAAGCAGGAGACACTACTACAACCATTTCTGACGGATGTCAATCCAGCCTCTTTTTGAAAGCTTTAGCCTAGATTTAACAGAGTTGGAAGGGACCTTGGAGGGCATCTAGTCCAACCCCAAGCAGGAGACCCTACTACAACATTTCTGGAAAGGTCACTCGGCTCTCCCCTGCCAGGAGGAGAGGTGGGGAGAGGGATTTCCAGGCATCCCTTCCGGATTTTGGATTGGGAGTTGCAGCTCATTCTCAGGATGGGGGTGGGGTGGGGAGGAGAGGGGAGGGGAAGTGGGCACGAAAAAGCCTTTGGGGAATGTGAACCTCTCTTAAGAATGGATGTTCCCCTTGTCGCGTTGGAACAACTCCGGAATTGAGGCTCAGCTGGGGTTCAGTCTCCTTCATTAGGCAAAAGCTGGGCTGTGTTTTTTTATTTTTGGCTATCCTGCCATTTTTAAAAGTTATTATTTAATAAGTAACTCAAGGAGGCGAACAAACTAGCACTTTTTCCTCCTCCTAAGATCTGCTTCTCCCCATAACAACAGCAACCGGTGGGGTGGGCTGAGAGAGAGGGACGGTCCCTGAGCATATAACTGGCTTTCATGTTTAAGGCAGGATTAGAACTCACTGTCTCCTGGTGATTGGTCCAATGTCACTAGGCAGACTTTTGTGCCTAAGCAGGGAAAAGAATTCTTATTCTCATTCATTCTCTCGTTTTCTCTCTCTCCCTCTCTTTCCCCCTCTCTTCCTCTCTCCCTTCCTCCCTCACCCCCTCTCAATCTTTCTCTCTATCATGTCTGTCTGTCTGTCTGTCTGTCTGTCTGTCTATCTATCTATCATCTATCGATCGATCTATCATCTATCTATCATCTATCTATCTATCATCTATCGATCGATCTATCATCTATCTAACATCTATCTATCTATCTTCTATCTATCTATTGATCTATTGATCTATCATCTATCATCTATCTATCTATCATCTATCCATCTATTGATCTATCTATCTATCATCTATCTATCATCTATCTATTGATCTGTCTATCATCTATCTATCATCTATCTATCTTATCTGTTGATCTATCTATCATCTATCTATCTTCTATCTATCTATCTATATCTATCATCTATCTATCGTTCTATCTATCTATCATCTATCTATCATCTGTCAATCGATCGATCGATCAATCAATCAATCAATCAATCCATCTATCCATCTATCATCTGTCCATCCATCCATCCATCCACCCACCCACCCATCTATCCATCCATCCACTGGTATATCTGTATCTATCATCCGTATACCTACCTACCTACTTATCTATCTACCTACCTCTCTCTCTCTCTCTCTACCTATATTTTAAAGTCTTGAAATAATTTTCAAATTCACGTATATTCCATGTGGCTTTCTCCTCCAGAGGACTGGATGGGAATTCTTCCCTTGGTCTTTCAGCCAACTCACCTGTTTACCGAATTAATCCGATTTCTGCATTTCCGTAATTTATTGTGCCTTAAGCGAGCACTGCAGGCTCAGCCACACACAAAAAATGACAAACAGACTTAGCAGGTTGTGCAATAACAGTATTATATCACAACTGCTGTGAGTCTGCTCTTGAAATGTTTCCAGGGTTGATCAGGATTTAAATATAGTCTAATCTTCCATTGTTGTTTCTAAGGGTATTGTTTCCTTTTTATGGCTAGGAGTGCTTTTTGTCTATCACTCTTGATTGGCAAATCAGATTTCCTTGGATTTCTAAGAGAAGCAACCTTGGAACGAAAGATGCCCTAAAAGGACAGATTTTAGATACGATAAAAGAAATCTAAATATACAATCGGGTGTTACAGAAAATCAGTGTGCAACAATGATCATTGAATTGCAGTTTCCTTCTAATACCACTTTCTAATTCTCTAATCCCATTTTTCTCAACCTTGGTCACTTTTAAGGTAAGCGGACTTCAACTCCCAGAATTCTCTAGGTAGCATGGCTGGCTAGGGAATTCTGGGAGTTGAAGTCCACCCTTCTTAAAGGGCCCAAGGTTGAAAACTATTTGTATAGACACTGACTGGCTACATTTACCCAATGCAATTCTCTCGGAGACAAAGTGGTTACCTTCTTCAACCCAGCAAAACGTGGTTAGTTTTATTCTATTAGTTTTGTGGTACCTTAGTGTACAGAGCAAATTAAGCTTGTTCGGTCTAGTGGCTAATGTGCTGGCCTAGAAACCAGGAGATGGTGAGTTCTAGTCCCGCCTTAGGCACGAAAGCCAACTGGGTGACTTAGGGCCAATCACCAGGAGAAGGTGAGTTCTAGTCCCGCCTTAGGCACGAAAGCCAACGGGGTGACTTACGGCCAATCACCGGGAGAAGGTGAGTTCTAGTCCCGCCTTAGGCACGAAAGCCAACTGGGTGACTTAGGGCCAATCACCGGGAGAAGGGGAGTTCTAGTCCCCGCCTTAGGCACGAAAGCCAACTGGGTGACTTAGGGCCAATCACCGGGAGAAGGGGAGTTCTAGTCCCGCCTTAGGCACGAAAGCCAACTGGGTGACTTAGGGCCAATCACCGGGAGAAGGGGAGTTCTAGTCCCGCCTTAGGCACGAAAGCCAACTGGGTGACTTAGGGCCAATCACCGGGAGAAGGGGAGTTCTAGTCCCGCCTTAGGCACGAAAGCCAACTGGGTGACTTAGAGCCAATCACCGGGAGAAGGTGAGTTCTAGTCCCGCCTTAGGCACGAAAGCCAACTGGGTGACTTAGGGCCAATCACCCGGAGAAGGTGAGTTCTAGTCCCGCCTTAGGCACGAAAGCCAACTGGGTGACTTAGGGCCAATCACCGGGGAGAAGGTGAGTTCTAGTCCCGCCTTACGCATGAAAGCCAACTGGGTGACTTAGGGCCAATCACCGGGAGAAGATGAGTTCTAGTCCCGCCTTAGGCACAAAAGCCAACTGGGTGACTTAGGGCCAATCACCGGGAGAAGGGGAGTTCTAGTCCCGCCTTAGGCACGAAAGCCAACTGGGTGACTTAGGGCCAATCACCCGGAGAAGGTGAGTTCTAATCCCGCTTTAGGCACGAAAGCCAACTGGGTGACTTAGGGCCAATCACCGGGAGAAGGTGAGTTCTAGTCCCGCCTTAGGCATGAAGCTGGCAGGGTGACTTTGAGCCAGTGTCTTCTTCTCAGCCCAACCTACCTCACAAGGTTATGGCTGTGGGGAAAATAGGAAGAGGAAGGAGTATTACATCTGTTTGCCACTTAACTTACTTATAAAAAATAATAAAGGTGGGATAAAAATAAACACCTAAAAATAAAACAATTAAATAGCCTGTGCAGAAAATGAGTTTTTCCAGCATCCCAATGAGCCTGTAATTTGAACCTTTAACGAGTTTCGTTTTATAGTTTTAATATAGTATTGTATGTTTTAACTTTCGAATGGGGAACCGCCAGAGTTGGTTCTAAAATGGGCAGCGTATAAATGTTTCAATGAAATAAAACCATACAAGCTACACAGCCGACAGAACAGCCAGCTTTTGCAATACGCTTGACCTGGTTATTGGATAACCCTTTCTCTGCTTTGGCACCTTCAAAGGTTAGGAAGACGGTGAGTAGGTTTTCTCAGGATATTTTTATTTCTTCATACAATCTTTCCAGAGCGGCCCCCTTCTGAGACTCTGGGTGGTGGAAAACCAAGAAGTGATGAATAAAAAATTAATCTAGTCTAATAATATAATATAATTATAATATGATGTGATAATATAATATAATGTTATAGTACAGTTAAGTATTAATATAGTACTAGTATTAGTATCGTGTCATATAGTATAGTATTAGTATAGTACTTAGTATAGTATAGTATTAGTATAGTGCTAGTATCTTCATGGTGGGTGTCAGTCTGCTTCATGTATGGATTGGAGGGGGTTTAAAGTGGCTAATGATGCAGCTGTGGTCTGGCTTCTTGTCGTGGTCGTGCCTCATCATCGGTGTGGTTTGAGTCTGTTTTCCGCATGGATGTGTGGTGGTGACATCCTGTGTGGCCCCTCATGAGTGTGAGTCTGGTGTCATTCCTCGTGTTAGGGACTCGTTTGTCAATAAGGGCAGGTTTCCAAATGGCTGGTAGGCAGGAGCTATCATCTTGTTTATTCATGCTGTGTGGCGTTTTTCTATCTCAATGGCTTCTCTGATTATTCTGTTGTTAAAGTGTTCAGTTTTGGCGATAGTTCTGGTCCTTTTTAAAGTCAATTCATGTCCTATGGATTTTAGGCGTTGACCCATAGCCTGCATCATTAGCCACTTTAACCTTTTCCGATCCATACATGAAGCAGACTGATACCCACCATGAAGATGTGGTACGACCACGAACGCCTAGCCAAACAACAGCAACGCAGCTCACCAGCTCAAATCCCCCTGCAACTCAGACTAACCGAGCAAAACCAAGCCCCCACCCAACAGAACACACTCCCAGCCAATCAGAGTACAGCCAAGCCCCCAACCAATCAGAAACATCTCCATCCAATCAGAACACAGCCAAGCTCCCACCCAATCAGTTCACACCCACACTAGCAGTTAAAGGAAGAAACACCTGTGATCACACATTGCTCCTAGAAGCACGAAGCCAAGAACACCAGCCTGAAGATGATGATGAGACTTCGTCGAAACGTTGCCAAGACACTTCCAATTTTACACGGGAGAAAACCTGAATAACCAAAGACCTACATACAAACACCGCGAAAACCTCAGAAAACATACATATGTATGTATGTATTTCTCTTTAACCAGGTTCTTCCTACATAAACCAAGATTTTATGCAAGCCCTAGTTCAGTGAAATCAGAATCCACCTAGTTTCTAGATTTTTTTTCCCTAGCAGCCAGCAGACCTCTGCTGCCCATTGGGAGACTAAGATAGATCTATTTCAGGTTTATAAGCCGTCATCAGTTAGCCACACCCTCAACCCATGTATCCTCCCTGTAAAGGTCCCGGAGTCACAAAAGATTCCCTTTTGCGACCGTCTGACAAGCCAAGTCAATGGGGAAGCCAGTTTCACTTAACAACCGGGTTTCTAATTTAACTGCAGGGATTCCCTTAACAATTGTAGCAAGAAAAGTCATAAAATGGAGCAAAACTCCCTTAGCCACAGGAATTTTGGGTCCAATTGTGGTCATAAGTCCGAGACGATCTGTAAAATAAAATAAATCAAACAAAATAGAATAAAATTAAATTAATAAAAGCATAAAATGCCTTCCTTCCTTCCCTTCTTTCCTCTCTCTCTCTCTCTTTCTTTGTTTCTTCCTTCCTTCTTCCCTCCCCTCTCTTCTTTCTTTCTCCTCCTTCCTTCCTTCCTTTTTATTCCTCCTCCCTCTCCTCCCTCCCTCCCTCCCTCCCTCCCTCCCTCCCTTTTCCTTCCTTCCTTCCTTCCTTCCTTCCTTCCTTCCTTCCTTCCTTCCTTCCTTCCTCCTTCAAGATCAACACCTACCATCAATCAGATCAAAGGCATTCTAGCAAATATCTGTTTTTCCTGTTGCCGTGTGAAATGCAGAGTTTTTTCAGGCTGGGCAAAATTCGGCAAGGTAGCACACCTAAGGGCACGAAAGCAAACCTCTGCAATTCATTCCTTCCTCCCTCTCTCTCTCTCCCCCAGCTTTTCCCACAGCCTCAGGTAGACTGCATTGCTCCATGGAGGCTCCCTTTCACAATTCCGCAGGCAGAAATCTGCCTAAAAACTCCATCCCCTTTCGGAGAAGAGCTGGAGAAGAAAAGAGGGGGGGAAAATATGAAAGAGGAAAGCAGAAAAAGAGCAGCCTGAGAAAAAATTGGACAAAACGTAGAATAAATTTGTGGGGAGGGGGGGAAGACCCCGAAGTTTCCCTCATCACCCCTTTTTGCAAAACCGAAGAATCTTGTCGTGTAAATACAGACTTCCAGAAAAGGAGGAGTTGTGTTAAATGCTAAGCCTTTGTTTAGAGTGATTTCTTTTCTTTTCCAGACAAAAAAACCTGAAGCATCGTTGGGCGATGAAACGTGAGCTGAATAATAATAATTAAAAGTGGAAGCCCAGCCCTTGAAAGAGGAGAGGATTCAGCACAGAAAAAGGCCTTCTCCCGCCTTCAAGGGATGGACCCACAAAGGGTTATGCATCTTCCTGATCCCCAGAATACCTTTATTTCAGCCTAAACTCTGCAGACATTTCTCCAGTCTGACGCTTTTAAGAGTGTTTTTCAATCTTGGTCCCTTTAAGAGGGGTGGATTTCAACTCCCAGAATTCCCCAGCCAGCCATGCAGCGTTTGGCTTGGAATTTTGGGAGTTGTAGTTTTCCTCTTCTGGTAAAAGCTGTTTTTTCAACCTTGGGCCCTTTAAGATGGGTGGACTTCAATTCCCAGAATGCCCCAGTCAGCCATGCTGCCTAGAGAATTCTGGGAGTTGAAGTCCGCTTACCTTAAAAGTGACCAAGGTTGAGAAAAATGGGATTAGAGAATTAGAAAGTGGTATTAGAAGGAAACTGCAATTCAATGATCATTGTTACACACTGATTTTCTGTAACACCGGATTGTATATTTAGATTTCTTTTATCGTATCTAAAATCTGCCCTTTTAGGGCATCTTTTGTTCCAAGATTGCTTCTCTTAGAAATCCAAGGAAATCTGATTTGCCGATCAAGAGTGACAGACGAAAAGCACTCCTAGCCATAAACAGGAAACAATGCCCTTAGAAACAACAATGCAAGATTAGATTATATTTAAATCCTGATCAACCCTGGAAACATTTCAAGAGCAGACTCACAGCAGTTGTGATATAATACTGTTATGGCACAACCTGCTAAGTCTGTTTGTCATTTTTTGTGTGTGGCTGAGCCTGCAGTGCTCGCTTAAGGCACAATAAATTACGGAAATGCAGAAATCGGATTAATTCGGTAAACAGGTGAGTTGGCTGAAAGACCGAGGAAGGATTCCCATCCAGTCCTCTGGAGGAGAAAGCCACATGGAATATACGTGAATTTGAAAATTAGTTCAAGACTTTAAAATATAGGTAGAGAGAGAGAGATAAGTAGGTAGGTAGGTAGTAGATAGATAGATAGATAGATAGATAGATAGATAGATAGATAGATAGATAGATAGACAGACAGACAGACAGACAGACAGATAGATAGAAGATGGACGGACGGATGGATGGATGGATGGATACATACATACATACCGTATTTTCCAGTGTATAAGACGACTGGGCGTATAAGACGACCCTCCTCAGAGCCATTTAAGGCTCGTCAGAGCCTTATGGGCTGGTCTGCCTGGTTACAGGAGAATGAGACCCGGCGTATAAGACGACCCCCGACTTTTGAGAAGATTTTTGTGTGTTAGAAAGTAGTCTTATACGCAGGAAAATACAGTACATACAGATACATAAATACATAGGAGATAGATAGGAGATGGATGGATAGATAGATAGATAGATAGATAGATAGATAGATAGATAGATAGATAGATAGATAGATAGATAGATAGATAGATAGATAGATAGATAGATAGATAGATAGATGAAGGGATGGATACATACCTACATACATGCATACATACATAGGAGATAGATAGGAGATAGATAGATAGATGATAGATAGATAGATAGATAGATAGATAGATAGATAGATAGATAGATAGATAGATAGATAGATAGATAGATGAATGGATGGATACATACCTACATACATGCATACATAGGAGATAGATCGATAGATAGATAGATAGATAGATAGATAGATAGATAGATAGATAGATAGATACGCACGCGCGCACACACACACACACACACACACGCACACACACACACACACCACCCCGGAGATAGATAGATAGATAGATAGATAGATAGATAGATAGATAGATAGATAGATAGATAGATAGATAGATACGCACGCACGCACGCACACACACACACACACCACCCCGGAGATAGATAGATAGATAGATAGATAGATAGATAGATAGATAGATAGATAGATGATAGATAGATACGCACGCACACACGCACACACACACACACACCACCCCGGAGATAGATAGATAGATAGATAGATAGATAGATAGATAGATAGATAGATAGATAGATACACACACACACACACACACACACACACACACACACACACACACACACACACACACCACCCCGGAGATAGATAGATAGATGATAGATAGATAGATAGATAGATAGATAGATAGATAGATAGATAGATAGATAGATAGATACATACGCACGCACGCGCACACACACACACACACACACACACACACCACCCCGGAGATGATAGATAGATAGATAGATAGATAGATAGATAGATAGATAGATAGATAGATAGATAGATAGATAGATAGATAGATACATAGTAGATAAATAGGAGATAGATGGATGGGTGGACTTCAACTCCCAGAATTCCAAGGCAAAAGCTGGGCTGGGCTTTTTTAAAAAATTAATTTTCTTTATGGCATGGATGTCCTGCCAAATCTCTCTTCTAGCGCCGATGCATCTGGAAAGCATCAGGAAGGACCGTTGGCCTTGATCGGCAGGGTCAGGATTCAAGTTTGATCTGGACTATAAATAACTCTAAGAACCTGTCCAATCACTTTTTGCCCCTCAAAGCTTCCTTGCAGGGCGGTTGGGAGGATTTAAAATATGCAGGTGGGATCAACGGACCATGTATAAAAAGAGGGTAATAAAATAACAACACAACTTAAGTCAAGGCGATGATTTATGCCTTCCTTCCTTCCCTCCTTCCTTCCTTTTCTCCCTCCCTCCCTTTTCTCCATTACTTCCTTCCATCCATCCATCTCCCTCCCTTCTTTCCTTCCTTCCTTCCTTCTGTCCACCTCCCTCTCTCCCATCTTTCTCCCTCCATTCCCTGCCTTCCTGCCTTCCTTCGTTCCTTTATTCCTTCCTTCATTTTTCTTTTTTTCTTTCCTTCCTTCCTTTCCTTCCTCCCTCCCTCCCTTCTTTGCTTCCCATCCATCTCCCTCTTTTCTTTCTATCCATCTTCCCTCCCTCCTCCCTCCCTTCCTTCTTTTCTCCATTACTCCTTTCCATCCATCCATCTCCCTCCCTTCTTTCCTTCCTTCCTTTCTACTTTTCTTCCATCCACCTCCCTCCCTCCCATCTTTCTCCCTCCATTCCCTGCCTTCCTCACTTCCTTTGTTCGTTCCTTCATTTTTTCTTCTTTTTCTTTCCTTCCTTTCCTTCCTTCCTCCATTTCTCCCTTCTTTGCTTCCCATCCATTTCCCCCTTTTCTATCCATCTCCCCCTCCCTCCTCCCTCCCTTCTTTTCTCCATTACTCCCTTCCATCCATCCATCCATCCATCAATCCACCCATCTTCCTCCCTTCTTTCTTTCTTTCCTTCCTACTTTCCTTCTGTCCACCTCCCTCCCTTTGTCCCTCCCTCCCATCTTTCTCCCTCCATTCCCTGCCTTCCTTCGTTCCTTCCTTCATTTTTTCTTCTTTTTCTTTTCTTCCTTCCTTTCCTTCCTCTCTCCCTCCCTCCCTTCTCTGCTTCCCATCCATCTCCCTCTTTTTTCTATCCATCCTCCCTCCCTCCCTTCTTCCTTTTCCTTCCTTCCTTTTCCTCCCTCCCTCCCTCCCTCTCTTTCCGCCTTCCCTCCCTCCCTCCTGCCATCCATCTCTTTCTCTTCATTGCCTCTCGTATGCTTTGAACACCCATCATTTGGAAAAAGATGAAAGGGCATGCCAATTGTAACTTTTGCACTTGGGTGAATTGGCATCTGGCTAATGGCTCAGCCACGAATTCTTGACAAGACCTCCAGGCTACAACTTGGCACCCCAAAGAACTGCTATTAGTTACTACCTCAATGCACCAAGGAGCAAACTCAGTGTAATAGCATCGAAGAGGCCTGGGGCTGGATCAAGCCTTCAGCCCATCAAGTCCGGAGTTCTGAACCATCCAGGGGCCGGGTGGAAATCCTGGGCATAGGATACAGATTACGGAATAATTAAGTTGGAAGGGACCTTGTAGGTCATCTAGTCCAACCCCCCATCCAAGCAGAAGACCCTAGACCACTGTTTCTCAACCTTGGTAAGCTGGAAGATGGGTGGACTTCAACTCCCAGAATTCCCCAGCCAGCAGCTAGAAGATGGGTGGACTTCAACTCCCAGAATCCCCTAGCCAGCAGCTGGAAGATGGGTGGACTTCAACTCCCAGAATCTGGCTGGGGGATTCTGGGAGTTGAAGTCCACCCATCTTCAAGCTTCCAAGGTTGAGAAACACTGCCCTAGACCATAATAACTATGAAATAATAGCATGTAGCCATACAGCTCAGAGGGACTCCTCGACTTACAACCACAGTGGAATCCAAAATTTCTGTTGCTAGGTGAGACAGTTGTTAAATGAGCCCCCCTCCCTCCATTTTACAACTTTTCTTCCCACAATTGTTAAGAGAAGGAGGTTGCGAGAGGGAGTCACATGACCCCGGGACGTTGCGACCGTCATAAATATGAAACCACTTGCCAAGGGCCCAAATTTTGATCATGTGACCACGGGGTTGCTGCAACAGTCGTAAGTGTGAAAAAATGCTCCTAAGTCACTATTTTTCAGGGCTGCTCATAACTTCGAACCCTTAACAAAGGGTTAGTACTTGTATGTAGCCGAGGAAGCCTTTCCATTTAAGTGACGGGGTCACACTATTGTGTAATCCCAGCACACTGGTTAGTTGTGATATCAGAGGAAACATGTCATGAGAATGTGATTCTTTCTTTCTCTTTCTTTCTTTCTTTCTTTCCTCCTTCCTTCCTTCCTTCCTCCCCTCCCTCCCTTCCTTTTTTTCTGCCTTCCTTGCTTTTCTTCCTTCCTCCTTCTCTCCCTCCCTCCCTTTTTCTTCCTTCCTTCCTTGCTTTCCTTCCTTCTTTCCTCCTTCCTCTCCCTTGCTTTCCTTCCTTCCTCCTTCCCTCCCTCCCTTTTTCTTCCTTCCTTGCTTTCCTTCCTTCTTTCCTCCTTCTCTCCCTCCTTCCTTCTCTCCTTTCCTACCCTTTCTTTCTTTCTTTCTTTCTTTCTTTCTTTCTTTCTTTCTTTCTTTCTTTCTCTTTTCCTTCCTTCCTACTTTTCTTTCTTTCTTTCTTTTTCCTCCTTCCCTCCCTCCCTCCCTCTCCCTTTCTTTCTTTCTTTCTTTCTCTTTTCCTTCCTTCCTACTTTTCTTTCTTTCTTTCTTTTTCCTCCCTCCCTCCCTCCCTCTCCCTTTCTTTCTTTCTTTCTCTTTCCTTCCTCCCTTCCTTCCTCCCTCTTCCTTCCTTCCTCCCTTCCCTTCCCTTCCCTTCCCTTCCCCTCCTCTTCCCTCCCATTCCCTTCCCTTCCCTTCCTTTCCTCTTTCCTTTTCTTGTTTTCTTTTTCTTTCTTTCTCTCTCTCTTTTCCTTCCTTCCTTCCTTCCTTCCTTCCTTCCTTCCTTCCTTCCTTCCTTCCTTTCTTTCTTTTCCAACCCTCCCTCTTTCTTTCTCTTTCCTTTCTTCCCTTCCCTTCCCCTCCCCTCCTCTTCCTTTCCTTTCCTGTCCTCTTTCCTTTCCTTTTTTTCCTTTTTTCCTTTTTTGCATTAAAAAAAAGGACCCCAGGCTGCTAAGGCAATGCAAACACCTTTGCCCGTTCAGCCTGGCATAAACTGAGGACTTCATCGGGGGAAGAATGTGCCCTTGTCATCAGTTCAGGAGTCAGAAAAGCCAGCCAGTGAAACTGGCGTGCCTCGGGGGCAGCGGGAGAAACACGTAGGCAGATTGCCATCTTCCACCCCGACAGTCAGTCGAACGGAGTCGGGAAATGTTTATGCCGGGTCACGCCACGCTGACTGAATCATTCCCACAAGCCTGGGTTTAGGATCCGCCCGGCCCTTGACTGGGCTGGTGGGAAACTGAGTCAGCTGAATCACCCCTGGATTTCTGACAGCCTAGCAGTTAGAAAAAATGTATTTGTAGCTCAGCGTTGAATGGTGGTGGGGTCCTTGGCGCTCTCGGAGGTGGGTTGGAGGCGTTTCTTGACCTAACAAGGTAGCATCATCAATGCTAGAAGGGAGTGGGGTTTAGGGGAGGGAGGAGGAGGAGGAGGAAGAGGAGGAGGAGGAGAAGAAGGTAGAAGTGGAGGAGGAAAAGGAGGAGGAGGAAGAAGAAGAAGAGGAGGAAGAGGAAGAGGAGGAGGAGGAGGAGAAAAAGAAGAAAAGGAGAAGGAGGAGAAGAAGAAGAGGAGAAGAAGAAAAGGAGGAGAAGGAGAAGAAGGAGGAGGAGAAGGAAGAAGAAGAGGAGGAAGAAGAGAAGAGGAGGAGGAGAAGAAGAAGAAGAGGAGGAGGAGGAGGAGAAAAGGAGGAGAAGGAGAAGAAGGAGGAGGAGAAGGAAGAAGAAGAGGAAGAAGAGAGGAGGAGGAGGAGGAAGAGGAGGAGGAGAAGAAGAAGAAGAAGAAGAAGAAGAAGAAGAAGAAGAAGAAGAAGAAGAAGAAGAAGAAGAAGAAGAAGAAGAAGAAGAAGAAGAAACAAAAAAACAATGATGGGGTCCTTGGTGCTCTCTGCGCTTGTCTGCTTTCTTATAGACATTTCATAACCCAATTAGGTAATAACATCAGTGCTCCAAGGGAGTGGGGTTTGGGTTTCTGCTATCTGCTTATATGCAAGTCGCTTTCCCTGTTAGTGTTGGTAAAACTATCAAGGAACTACCAACTTAGGCAAACAAGTTAACAGTAAACAATGGCCTAATCAAGTAACTACCAAGGACACTCCCACCCACACTGACAGGCCAGGGCAAGCCACTATATATAAACAGACAGCAAACCTACTGCCTTGTAGCACTGATAACGTTATCTAGTTGGGCCATGAAACGTCTGCAAAAAATCCCACAAAAACCAGCAAAGCTTAGAGAGCACCAAGGACTTCACAGTCCTCCTCCTCCTCTTCTCTCCTCTCCTCCCCTCCCCTCCCCTCTCCTCCCCTCTCTCCTCTTCTGTCTTCTCTCCTCTCCTCTTCCCTCCTCTCCCCTCCCCTCCCCTCTCCTCTTTCTCCTCTCTCTTCTCTTCTCTCCTCTCCCCTCCCCTCTCTCCTCTCCCCTCTCTTTTCTTCTCTCCTCTCCTCTCCTCTCCTCTGCTCTGCTCTGCTCTCCCCTCCCCTCCCCTCCCCCTCTTCTCTTCTCTTCTCTCTCCTCTGCTCTCCCCTGCTCTGCTCTCTTCTCTTCTCTTCTCTTCTCTTCTCTTCTCTTCTCTTCTCTTCTCTTCTCTTCTCTTCTCTTCTCTCTTCCACAACTCTCCCCCCCTTCTAGCACTGATGATGTTACTTAATTGGGTCATGAAACATCTACAAAAAAACAACCAAGCTCAGAGAGAACCAAAAATCCCACAATCATCTTCCTCCTCCTCCTCCTCTGTGCAGAAACCCCACTCCCTTCTCGCACTGATGCTGTTACCTAGTTGGGTCCTGAAACATCCTCAAGCAAAACAACCGAGGCTCAATCACCAAGGATCTCACAGCGTAGATCTGCGGCGCCTGGACTCCCAACACCCATGACCTCCCCTCTGGCTGGGAACTGTAGTCCTTGAACCCCCATCCCCGGTCTGGGGAGGGAGGGGTGACCTGTCATCTATTTTCCAAGCCTGGGATCCCACCCACACTTCAAGAGGGGGAGGCGAACACGGCTTGTTCCCAGAAATTAGGATTTCACACCCCCAGCACCATATGGGTGTTCTTTTGGGAATCTGAAAAGCATCTGATTTGTGTTATCACTCACTCCCTTGTAGAAATCCTAGTAGAACAGACGCCCGATGACGTCAAAGACACACACTGACGCAATTTGTGGTTGTAGGCAACATGCGGGGGGGTTTTCAAATCTTTGCCACACGCCCACTAGCATTTAATACAGGTAGTCCTCGACGTACGACCACAATGGAGCCCAAGCCGCTAAGCGTGACATCGGTTAAGTGAGTTGCGCCCCGTGGTACGACTTTTCTTGCCACGTTTGCTAAGCGAATCACTGCCGTCGTTTAATTAGTCACTAGGTCATTAAGTGGATCTGGCTTGACTCGGCTTGCCAGACGGTCGCCAAAAGGGGATCACGTGACCTTGGGACCGTCATAAATGTGAGTCGGCTGTCCGGCATCCGACTGTAAATGACGTGAGCATGGGGGGGAGGGGATGCAATGGTCCTAAATGTGAAAAGTAGTCATTTTTTTCAATGCCGTTGTAACTTCGAATGGTCACTAAGTAAGTTGAGGACTACTTGTACTCCTTGTTCCGCCCCCCCACCGTAATTTGATTCCCTTTTTTTCAGGTCCTGAAATATATGCAAGAAAAGAATCAAATTCAAAGAGCAATGAGGATCCCAAAGAAAGAGAAAGACAGATAAACGTGGATTAACCCCAGACAAATAAACAAGCAGAAAACAATACCCCAATCAAAAGATTAACCAGGACATTCCCACCAACATTAACAAGGCAAGCCACTGGCATATAAACAGACTATCCCTGCTCCCTTCTAGCACCAGTGACTTTATTTGTGACAGTCCTCGACTTACAACACAGAAACTTCGATCAATCAGAATGGAGCTGGAAGGGACCTTGGAGGTCTTCCAGTCCAGCCCCCTGCTCAAGCAGGAGATCTTATACCATTTCACACAGATGGCTGTCCAGTCTCTTCTTAAAAACCTCCAGTGATGAAGCATCCACAACTTCTGGTGGCAACTCCGGGCCTCTTCATATGTTTTAGTCTCCAGGCCTCTTCATATGTTTTAGTCTCCGGGCCTCTTCATATGTTTTAGTCTCCGGGCCTCTTCATATCTTTTGGTCTCCGGACCTCTTCATATCTCTTAGTCTCCGGGCCTCTTCATATCTCTTAGTCTCCGGGCCTCTTCATATCTTTTAGTCTCCGGGCCTCTTCATATGTTTTGGTCTCCGGGCCTCTTCATATGTTTTAGTCTCCGGGCCTCTTCATATCTTTTAGTCTCCGGGCCTCTTCATATCTTTTAGTCTCCGGGCCTCTTCATCCGGGCCTCTTCATATCTTTAGTCTCCGGGCCTCTTCATATCTTTTAGTCTCCGGGCCTCTTTATATCTTTTAGTCTCCGGGCCTCTTCATATCTTTTAGTCTCCGGGCCTCTTCATATCTTTTAGTCTCCGGGCCTCTTCATATGTTTTGGTCTCCGGGCCTCTTCATATCTTTTAGTCTCCGGGCCTCTTCATATCTTTTAGTCTCCGGGCCTCTTCATATGTTTTGGTCTCCGGGCCTCTTCATATCTTTTAGTCTCCGGGCCTCTTCATATCTCTTAGTCTCCGGGCCTCTTCATATCTTTTAGTCTCCGGGCCTCTTCATATGTTTTGGTCTCCGGGCCTCTTCATATCTTTTAGTCTCCGGGCCTCTTCATATCTTTTAGTCTCTGGGCCTCTTCATATGTTTTAGTCTCTGGGCCTCTTCATATGTTTTGGTCTCCGGGCCTCTTCATATCTCTTAGTCTCCGGGCCTCTTCATATCTCTTAGTCTCCGGGCCTCTTCATATCTCTTAGTCTCCGGGCCTCTTCATATGTTTTGGTCTCCGGGCCTCTTCATATCTTTTAGTCTCCGGGCCTCTTCATATCTTTTAGTCTCCGGGCCTCTTTATATGTTTTAGTCTCCGGGCCTCTTCATATCTTTTGGTCTCCGGGCCTCTTCATATCTTTTGGTCTCCGGGCCTCTTCATATGTTTTAGTCTCCGGGCCTCTTCATATGTTTTAGTCTCCGGGCCTCTTTATATCTTTTAGTCTCCGGGCCTCTTCATATGTTTTGGTCTCCGGGCCTCTTCATATGTTTTGGTCTCCGGGCCTCTTCATATGTTTTGGTCTCCGGGCCTCTTCATATGTTTTGGTCTCTGGGTCTCTTCATATCTTTTGGTCTCCGGGTCTCTTCATATCTTTTGGTCTCCGGGCCTCTTCAAATCTTTTAGTCTCTGGGTCTCTTCATATCTTTTAGTCTCCGGGCCTCTTCAAATCTTTTAGTCTCCGGGCCTCTTCAAATCTTTTACTCTCCGGGCCTTTAATCATTTTAGTTGCACATTTTCCAAAGTCTCAACAGCTTTTAACAGATTAACAGAGAGCACCAAGGACCCTGTACTCCTCCTCCTCCCCCTCCCCCTCCTCCTGCTATCCCTTCTAGCACTATGATGTTCCCTAGTTGGATCATGAAACATCTGCAAGGAAGCCACCAAGCTCAGAGTGCATCAAGGACCCCACAGTCCTCCCCCTCCCCCTCCCATCTCCTCCCCCTTCTCCTCTTCACAAGCCCCATTCCCTTCTAGCACGGATACAGATAGATACAGGTGAACAGAGTTGGGAGGGACCCTGGAGGTCATCTAGTCCAACCCCCTGGCCAAGCAGGAGACCCTACACCATTTCTGACCGATGGCAGTCCAGTCTCTCCTTGAAAGCCTCCAGGGATGAAGCTCCCACAACTTCCAAAGGCAACTTCTGTTCCATGTGTTGATGGTCCTCACTGTCAGGAAATTTCTCCTTATTTCCAGGTTGAATCTCTCCTTGTTCAGTTTCCATCCATTGTTTCCTGTCTGGCCTTCAGGTGCCTTGGAAAATAGCTTGACCCCCTTCCTCCTCTCTGGGGCAGCCCCTCAAATATTGGAAGACTGCTATCGTGTCCCCTGGTCCTTCTCTTCACTAGACTAGCCAGGCCCAGATCCTGCAACCGTTCTTCGTATGTTTTAGCATCCAGGCCTGCTTTGATCATCTTAAATAGAGTCAGATTAACAGAGTTGGAAGGAAGGGACCTTGTAGGTCATCTAGTCCAACCCCCTGGAGACCCTACACCATTTCTGACAGATGGCAGTCCGGTCTCTTCTTGAAAGCTTCCAGTGATGAAGCTCCCACAACTTCCAAAGGCAACTTCTGTTTCATCAATTGATCATTCTCACGGTCAAAAAAATTCCTCCTTATTTCTAGGTTGAATCTCTCCTTGATCAGTTTCCATCCATTATTTCTTGTTTGGCCTTCAGGTGCCTTGGAGAATAGGTTGTCTCTCTCTTCTCTATGACAGGCCCTCAAATATTGGAAGATGCTCTCCTGTCTCCCCTGGTCCTTCTCTTCTCTAGACTAGCCAGGCCCAGTTCCTGCAACCGTTCTTCGTCTGTTTTAGCCTCCAGTCCCCTCATCATCCTGGTTGCTCTTCTCTGCACTCTTTCTAGAGTCTCAGCATCTTTTTTTATAGTGTGGGGACCCAAACTGGATGCCTTATTCCAGGTGTGGCCTTACCAAGCTTTATAAAGCGGTACTAATAATTCACGTGATTTTGATTCTATGCCTCTGTTTACGCAACCGAGGATTGCGTTGGTTTTTTGGCTGCTGCCACACACATTCGAATGCTTGACAAACTGGCGTGGCCGTTGCACCATCCCTGAGTTCAGGTGATCAATATACAAATCCTGGGCAAGCCGGCACGTATTTGTGATGGCCACGTCAGCTCGTGTGACCGGAAGGTTTTGCGACCTTCCCGAGAAGCAAAGTCAAACTTAACCACAGGAGTGATTCACTGAACAGCTGTGGCCGCATAGGTTGCAAAAGGGGGCCACAACAAAATGAAACCCTCAACTGTCTTGGTTAGCAAAAGGAAGGCTGGGCTCAGTGGTGGGTCGTAAGTCAAGGACTATCGGTATTGAAACCTCCGCAAGAAAATAAGCAAACTCTGAGAGCACCAAGGACACCACAATACTCCCCTCCTCCTCCTCCTGCTCCTCCTCCTCCTCCTCCTAATTTGATTTATATGCTGCCCTTCTCCGGAGATTCAGGGCGGCTTACAATGCGTTAAGCAATAGCCTTCATCCTTTTGTATATTTATATTTATACAAAGTCAGCTTATTGCCCCCAACAAACTGGGTCCTCAATTGACCTACCTTAGAAAGGATGGAAGGCTGAGTCAACCTGGAGCCTGGTGGGATTTGAACTTATAGTAATTGCAGGCAGCTGAATGTTCTTCCTTCCTTCCTTCCTTCCTTCCTTCCTTCCTTCCTTCCTTCCTTCCTTCCTTCCTTCCTTCCTTCCTTCCTTCCTTCCTTCCTTCCTTCTTCTTTTTTTAATTTGATTTATATGCCTCCCTTCTCCGGAGACTCAGGGCGGCTTACAATGCGTTAAGCAATAGCCTTCATACTTTTGTATATTTTTATACAAAGTCAGCTTATTGCCCCCACAAACTGGGTCCTCAATTGACCTACCTTAGAAAGGATGGAAGGCTGAGTCGACCTTGAGCCTGGCTGGGATTGAACTCGCAGTAATTGCAGGCAGCTGGATCTTAAATGCTGCCTTTGTAGGAGGCATTACTCCCCTACGCTACTCAGGCTTCTCCTCTTCCTCCTCCCACCTCCCCTTCTCCACAATCTCCTTCTACTACTGATGATGTTCCCCAGCTTGGTAATAAAATGTCTGCACGAAAACCAAGTTCAGAAAGCACCAAGAACCCCTCAATTCTCCTCCTCCTCCCTCCTCCCACCTACTGATGATGTTACCTAGCTTGGTAATGAAATGTCTACAAGAAAACAATCAAGTTCACAGCCCATCAAGGACCTTACAGTCCTCCTCCCTGCCCCCTGTCCTCCTCCTCCTCTCCTACACCAACTGGGTAACAACTGATGATGTTACCCAGTTGGGTTATTAATAATAATAATCATAATAATCATAATCATAATAATAATATTTATATACCACCCAACTCCCGAAGGACTCAGGGCGGTGAACAGCCTTAAATAAAATACAACATACAAAAGTTAAAAGACTATTAAAAATACATTAAATAATCTAGGCTTAAGTCAAATTTAAAACACCCAATTTATATAAAACTTAAAAGCCCAATTTAAAAGGGAGAGTCAAGTCAGGCCAGCCTGCTGGAATAAAAATGTTTTGAGGACGCGGCGGAAAGTGCGTAAATCTGGGATCCTCCGTATCTCCGGGGGGAGCTCATTCCAGAGGGCAGGTGCCCCCACAGAGAAGGCTTTCCCCCTGGGGGCCACCGGTCGACACTGTTGGGCCGACGGCACCCTGAGGAGCCCCTCTCTGTGAGAGCGTACTGGTTGGTGAGAGGCTACTGGTGGCAGAAGGTGGTCTCTTAAATACCCTGGTCCTAAGCCATGGAGAGCTCTAAAGGTGGTAACCAAAACCTTGAAGCGCACCCAGAAGACCACCGGGAGCCAGTGCAGCTCGCGCAGGAGGGGGGGGTCACATGGGAGTGCCACGTCGCTCCCATAACCACCCACACGGCCACATTCTGGACCAGCTGAAGCCTCCGGGTGCCCCTCAAGGGGAGCCCCATGTAGAGAGCATTGCAGTAGTCCAGGCAAGAGGTGACGAGGGCATGAGTGACCGTGCACAATGAGTCCCGATCCAGAAAGGGACGCAACTGGCGAATCAGGCGGGCCTGGTCATGAAACGCCCACAAGAAAATCACCAAGCTCAGAGAGCACACGAGAACCCACATTCAACCCCGATCTTCTCTTCTCCTCTCCTTCCCCCCCTCCATGGGCAGCCTCCAGGATCTCAAATCTATTTGGATTCCACACACACAAACTCGCCCCACAAACTCCTTTCTTAGAGAGAGATGCTGAAGGAAAGGGCTGGACAATTCAACCAGAGTATGGATCAGTGGTGGGGCAACATGTTTGATACGGTGCATTGGCGTGGCCCCAAAAAATTGTTGACCTGGAAAAGATGGCGGGGAGAGGATGGGAAAAGGCTCTTTGGGATCCCAGCCTCCGCATTTTCCCACTGCTCTTAAAACTGATTCGATTTGACATTTCGGTGGTGGGCGTTGTTAGGAGTCATTCAGGCAGCGCCTCTCCGTGTATACACAGCAAAATATTTTCACAACGACGGAGAGGCAGGTCCCTGCCTGCGAGGGAAATCGTGTCCCAAGGAAAGCCGAGAAGAGGAGGAGGAAGAAAGTGGAAGAACCAAGGAGCGATTCAGCAAAATCCCCTTGGCTTTTTAACGTAGCAGCCATTGGCGGCAGGCAGGATAAATTTAAATATTTGCGTGGGTTTATTCTTCTTTTCCCCACTTGCAAATCCTTCTTGAAAAGCATCCAAGAGGAAGCCAACGGGCCTAAGTCATATTCCCAGAATTAAAAAAATAAAAATAAAAATACAAGGAGAGCGTGGCAGAAAATGTTGGGGCGGAGAACGGAGTTCAATGGGAAGATTTTTAAAAGTGGGGGATTTTTTTAATGATGTGTGTAAATCATGGTGCGTCCGTTGGGCAACTATATAGATAGTTCTCGACTTAACGACCAGAGCTGGGAGCAAGATATCCGTTGCTAAGCAAGGCAAGTTTGTTAAGAGAGGCATGGCCAATCTTATGACCTTCCTTGGCATAGTTGTTAAGCGAATCGGGCAGTCAGTAAGTGATTTTAGCTTCCCCCATTGACTCTACTTGTTGAAACTCCACTGAAAAGTGTTTTATCGTACTTACAGCCACTGCAGTTAGTTATTTATGTATGTATGTATGTATGTATTTATTTATTGGTTTGATTTATATGCCGCCCTTCTCCGGAGACTCAGGGCGGCTTACAATGCGTTAAGCAATAGCCTTCCTACTTTTCTATATTTTTTATACAAAGTCAGCTTATTGCCCCCACAAACTGCGTCCTCAATTGACCTATCTTAGAAAGGATGGAAGGCTGAGTCAACCTTGAGCCTGGTGGGATTTGAACTTACAGTAATTGCAGGCAGCTGAATGTCTTCCTTCCTTCCTTCCTTCCTTCCTTCCTTCCTTCCTTCCTTCCTTCCTTCCTTCCTTCCTTCCTTCCTTCCTTCTTTTTTTAATTTGATTTATATGCCGCCCTTCTCCGGAGACTCAGGGCGGCTTACAATGCGTTAAGCAACAGCCTTCATCCTTTTGTATATTTTTTATACAAAGTCAGCTTATTGCCCCCACAAACTTGGTCCTCAATTGACCTCCCTTAGAAAGGATGGAAGGCTGAGTCAACCTTGAGCCTGGTGGGATTTGAACTTACAGTAATTGCAGGCAGCTGAATGTTTCCTTCCTTCCTTCCTTCCTTCCTTCCTTCCTTCCTTCCTTCCTTCCTTCCTTCCTTCCTTCCTTCCTTCCTTCCTTCCTTCCTTCCTTCTTTTTTTAATTTGATTTATATGCTGCCCTTCTCCGGAGACTCAGGGCGGCTTCCAATGTGTTAAGCAACAGCCTTCATCCTTTTGTATATTTTTTATACAAAGTCAGCTTATTGCCCCCACAAACTGGGTCCTCAACTGACCTACCTTTAGAAAGGATGGAAGGCTGAGTCAACCTTGAGCCTCGAGCCTTGCAATAATTGCAGACAGCTGAATCTTAATAACAGGCTATTAGCCTGTTGAGCTATCTGAGGCTATTTATTTATTGGGTTCGATTTATATGCCGCCCTTCTCCGGAGACTCAGGGCGGCTTACAATGCGTTAAGCAATAGCCTTCATACTTTTTGTATCTACCTGCTTAGTAGGGCTTTCGTGCCCCCCCCCCAGCGGTGTTCTTTTTTATACAAAGTCAGCTTATTGTCCCCACAATCTGGGTCCTCATTTCACCTACCTCGAAAGGATGGAAGGCTGAGTCAACCTTGAGCCTGGTGAGATTCGAACTCACAGTAATTGCAGGCAGCTGGTGCTACTTAACAGCACTTTAGTCTGCTGAGCCACCAAGGCTCTTGGTGTAGGGTGGTATAGGATCTCTTGCTTGAGCACAAGGCTGGACCTCCAAGATCCCTGTCAGCTCTATTCTGATTGATTGATTGAGTCTTGTTTCTGGGTTGTAAATCGAGGACAGCGAGAACAATTACAGCTTATCTTCAGAAGTTGTGGGGGCTCCATCACTGGAAGTTTTTAAGAAGAGACTAGGCAGCCATTGGTCTGAAATGGTATAGGATCTCCCTCTTGAGCAGGGGGTTGGACTAGAAGACCTCCAAGGTCCCTTCCGGCTCTCTTCTGACTGAGCTTCACCAAGGCACATTGAAGTTGTGTTTAGAATTTGGCCACCTACATACCGGTAGATGGAGCTGAAAAATGACAAGACCTTCATATTTTAAGGAAATTAGGCCATTAGTCCTCCCTCCTGCTCTCAAAAGGGATTAAGCCTATATATGAAATATCTGTTGGAATGGAGAAGATGGATTGACTACATTCAAAACAAATATCGGACTAAGAAATTTCAACCAGCTTACGAATGAACAAAGTAATGTTATAATTTACCTAAATTTAGTTTAATAAAAGGGGAGTTAACAAGAGGGAGATAGGAGGCTATAGTTAGTTAGCTTATGATTGTTGTTGTTTTTTTTAAAAAAATTGATTTATATGCCGCCCTTCTCCGGAGACTCAGGGCGGCTTACAATGCGTTAAGCAATAGCCTTCATACTTCTGTATATTTATACAAAGTCAGCTTATTGCCCCCACAAACTGGGTCCTCAATTGACCTACCTTAGAAAGGATGGAAGGCTGAGTCGACCTTGGGCCTGCCTGGGATTGAACTCGCAAATAATTGCAGGCAGCTGGATCTTAAATGCTGCCTTTGTTGGAGGAATTACTCTCCTACGCTACTCAGGCTCTTATAAATGTTAACATTTAACATTGTTAAATGATAGACCCTGTAATTTGCTCTGGGAAGTTGGGGGGGGGAGGGTTGGAGGGGGGAGGGTTGGGGGGAGGAGGGAGGGGGAAGGGGAAATATTTGTAAAATTTATTAAAACTTTTTGATTAAAAAAAGAAGGGATAAGTCTTCAAATCCCCAAAATAGTCCTTTGGCATTAAAGACAACCAGCATCTGATTTAAATCATGATTTAACTCTACGACGAGGCTAAATCAGATCACCGCCGTTTTCTCCAACGGCAAAGATGAGCAAAACGGCAGCTCGTGGGAAGCTCACGATCCACTCTGGATTTGGCAATGTTCTCTTTTGCAAGCTCTCTCCACAATCTTCATTCAAGGCTCCTTGATCCTCCTGGGTACTGGCCCATCCCTTGATCGTTTGTGGTCGGATGCAAGAAGAATGCCCTTGCTGATAAGGATCAGGACACCGTGGCCCATTTAGCAGAATAAGAGACTTGGAAAGGGCCTTTGAGGTCATCTAGTCCAACCCCCTTCTAGTCCCAGGCTGGAGACCCTGTGCCATTTCAGACAGAAATGGTTGTCCAATCTCTTCTTAAAAACCTCCGGTGATGAAGCACCCAGAACTTCTGGTGGCAAGTTGTTCCACCAATTAATTGTTCTAACTATTAGGATATCTCTCCTTGGTTCTAAGTTGCTTCTCTCTTTGAATAATTTCCTCTTTTTTTCTTGTTTTGCCTTCAGGTGCTTTGCAAAATAAATTGACACACACACCCCCTCTTGATCTGTCCCCCCCCTTCAGAGACCCACAAAAACACAGCCAGCCGAGGGTTAAGAATCACTTGGCACACTCCACAGTTCTTATCTCAACCTTGGCAGCGATATGCACACCGTCTGCCAAGGACTTTATTAGTTTACACAAACAAGAAAATCACCTACGTAGCTTTGCCGTTCATCTAGCTTCCAAGACTATGAGGTTGCTATGTTTGTTTCGCTTTGTTCGTCACAAACTTCTTGACCCACTGTCCTGTCTTATATAGATAGGCTTCTGGGTGTGGTCCAGTGACTCACTGATCCTGTGACTCCAATCAGTGACTCAGGTCTATTTCCTCATACGCCGCAGCTGCAGTAATCTTTTCTCTCGCCTTCTTTGGCGTGCGTCCAGGAATGACGTCTCTCCCTCACTCTCATCTGAGACACCTGTTTCCCCACTACTTGGCTCTCTTTCAGCTGGCACCTGAGACGGTGCCAGGGGGGGGGGCTGGGAGATCTGGCTGGCTCCTCTTCCTCCTGCTCAGAGCTTCCTTCCTCCAATGGGATAGGCTCAGAGGACGGGGCCACAACACCTCTCTTCTTTGTGGCAGCCCCACAAATACTGCAAGATTGCTATCATTTCACCCGCTAGCCCTTCTTTTTGTTAGACTAGACAATACTCAATTCCTGCAGACATTCTTCATATCAACAAAGGAGAATATTTGTAGCTCAGGGCTGAAATGAGGGATCCTTGGGGTCTGTGAGCTTTCTTACTTTCTTGTTAGCACTGAAGATGTTACCTAGTTAGGGTCATGAGTAGCTAAATTGAACAGCCCTCTTTCAACAGAGGGGAAGGGATACGACATCATCCATCTTCAATCTACAACACAGCTCCTGTTGTGGTCCGCCTGTAGCCTGCGGATCTGTCAATGGAGTCGGACAGCAATGAGGCTGAGGAAGAGCATGGGCCAGTCCTGGAGGCTGGGGAAGACCCGGATGAGGGCTCTGCATCGGAGGCAGAGATGGGACCAGAGCTATCGGGGAGTGATGTGCGGACTCCGGAGCCTCCAGAGGCTGACAGTAGAGAGGCAGAGGAAAAGGAGGAGCCTGTTCCTAATGCACACATGAGAAGAGCTGCCAGAAGGCAGGAGCAGCTCAAGCAAAGAGGACGACTCGGGAGTAAGGCCAAGAGATGATTGGCCCCTTCCACAAGGCTTAAAAGAGCAGCCTCTTTTAAGCCTCTTTGCCGGAAAACAACCGTTGAGAGATTTGCTTCGTGTTTGGATGTATTTCTTTCTTGTCGGTCGGCGTCTTCTGTTTCTGAACTTTTGCCAAGAAAAGCCTTTGGCAGCTTGCCTAATTATCCCAAGGTCGGTGATAAACTGAGAAATGGTCTTTTGAAGACTTTGCTTTAATTTAGTTTGGACAATGCTGAGAATGAGTTAATTCTCAGCTGTTCAAATAAAGTCTGTTTGTTTTCCGAACTGTTTTGTATTTAATACTAACTACTTGGGCCTGGATCACAGCAGCTCCTTTCAGCCATTCCAAGAAGGCTCAACCCCTATTTGCACTACTCGGGTGATCCTGAGGACACAGGTAAACCTCCAAGTGGCCTCAACGACCCTCTCAAAGGATGCAAATGACCGGCTGTCTGCAAGGAGTATAAATCCTTCCATTCCCCACCATCCAGTCAGAACTGAAGAAGCTTCTTGAATGAGAAGCAAAAAGTCTTCAAAAGAAAAGTCCAGTTGCCTCTTGGAAAAAAAGCCCCATTGGGACTACTCCATCTGGTGTTCCATCTTTGCTAGACTGGGGAGGTGGGCATCACGAAGTCACTGACGCCCTGGTCACCTTGCAGCTTGGCTACCGCAATGCATTCTTACATGGGGCTGCCCTTGAAGACCTGCATATATATAGCTTCAACTGGTCCAGAATGCAGCAGCGCAAGTGGTAACAGGCATACCTCAGTAGACCTACCTAAGACTTCTTCATTGTCAGTCACACTGGTTGCTGGTTTCCTCCTCCTCCTCCTCCTCCTCCTCCTCTTCGTCTTCGTCTTCATCTTCGTCTTCATCTTCGTCTTCATTTTCATCTTCATCTTTTTAATTTGATTTATATGCCGCCCTTCTCCAGAGACTCAGGGCGGCTTACAATGCATTAAGCAATAGCCTTCATACTTTTGTATATTGTTATACAAAGTCAGCTTATTGCCCCCACAAACTGGGTCCTCAGTTTACCTACCTTAGAAAGGATGGAAGGCTGAGTCAACCTTGAGCCTGGGGAGATTCGAACTTACAGTAATTGCAGACAGCTGGAGTTAATCACAATGCACAATGCATTAGTGTGCTGAGCTATCTAGCATTTGCCCTCCCCAGGCTCCAGAGGCTTTTCCTGAGCCTCCAGGAGGGCGAAAACAGCCTCCCCAGGCTCCAGAGGCCCTCTGGAGGCCGTTAACGGGCCTGTTTCCGGCTTCCTGCATTTCCGGTAGGCCTGTTTTTCACCCTCCCCAAGCCTCTGTGCGTGCCCTGCACTGACCTGCATCGAAAATGGAAGGCATGGGAGGGGTGGGGTGGGGTGGGCAGAGCCAGCCAGGAGTGGGATTTAGGGGTTCTCTGAACTGCACAGAATCTTAGCTAGAGGTTCTCCCGAACCCCCAGCAGCCCAGCTCTGCACTCATCCTCTGGCCCCCCCAACATCTGCCTAACCAATTGGATCCTGCAAGGTTGGGACACAATTCAAATGCTTGTGTTTAACCTTTTTTATCCACCTCTCAAGGAGCTGGGACCGTCCGATGTTGTCGTCAGAGATTGTTAAAGGTGTAGTCACGGCAGGATGTAAGCAGTTCCAAGCAAGGCTGCCTTTTGCAATTGACTGATGGTATGTCAGTGCCAATATTATTATTGTTGTTATTATTCGGAAAGCATCGCCTGATGTCATTCCCCAAGCAAACAACCTTCCTAGTGAAATGGCTCTTAGGAACAGAGCCAAAAACCGACTCGTTCTACAGCAGTACAGGTAATTCTCCACTTACAACAGTATGTTTTACACCTGGGCAGGAGAAACCAAAGCTACAGGTACAGATTGGGCGAGGGACCTTGGAGTCCTAATGGACAAGCACTTAAACACGAGTCAGCTGTGTGCGGCGGCAGCCAAAAAATCTAATACAATCCTAGGTTGCATTAACAGAGGGAAAGAATCAAAATCACGTTAATTATTAGTACCGCTTTATAAAGCCTTAATAAAGCCACACCTGGAACACAATATCCAGTTTTGGTCACCACCTTACAAAAAAAAGATGTTGAGACTTTGGATAAAGTGCAGAGAAGGATCAAAGGCTTGGAAAGAAAAACATATGAAGAACAGTCGCAGGGATTGGGTACGTCTAATTTAAGGATTGGGGGAGACGTGATAGCAGAGAAGGGCGGCCTATAAATCTAACTAATAAAGCTCAGCAGACTAAAAGCATTGTGATTAACACCAGCTGTCTGCAATTACTGTAAGTTCGAATCTCACCAGGCTCAAGGTTGACTCAGCCTCCCATCCTTTCTAAGGTGGGTAAATTGAGGACCCAGTTTGTGGGGGCAATAAGCTGACTTTGTATAAAATATACAAAAGTAGGAAGGCTATTGCTTAACGCATTGTAAGCTGCCCTGAGTCTCCGGAGAAGGGTGGCATATAAATCTGATTAAAAAAAGAAGAAGGAAGGAAGGAAGGAAGGAAGGAAGGAAGGAAGGAAGGAAAGGAAAGGAAAGGAAAGGAAAGGAAAGGAAAGGAAAGGAAAGGAAAGGAAAGGAAAGGAAGAAAGAAAGAAAGAAAGAAAGAAAGAAAGAAAGAAAGAAAGAAAGAAAGAAAGAAAGAAAGAAAGAAAGAAAGAAAAACATTCAGCTGCCTGCAATGACTGTAAGTTCAAATCCCACCAGGCTCAAGGTCGACTCAGCCTTCCATCCTTTCTAAGGTGGGTCAATTGAGGACCCAGTTTGTGGGGGCAATAAGCTGACTTTGTATAAATATACAAAAGTATGAAGGCTATTGCTTAACGCATTGTACTGAGTCTCCGGAGAAGGGTGGCATATAAATCAAATTAAAAAATAAATAAATAATATTTTTTTTAAAAAGCCGAAACTGGCCGTTTGAACGAAAGAGAAGACTCGGTTTAGTTTTGTTTCCATTTCGAAACCAGTTCTGAATATTTTTGTCCTCAAAACGTCAAAGAATAAACTCCTAATTTTAGGTTGGGATGATGAAAGCGGTTGTTGTTGTTGTTCTAGGAAAAGTTTGAAATGTTGTGCAACAGAACGCAAAACGTTGGGGCTGCAGAGGGAAAGGAGGGAGGGAGGGGTGGAAGTGGGGGAGGAGGACTGTCAGACGCCCTCATGCTCCCTGAGCTGGGTTGTTTTTCTTCCAGACGTTTTATGACCCAACCAGGTAACATCATCAGCGCTCGAAGGGACTAGGACAGTGATGGTTAACCTTTTTGCCATCGGGTGCCAAAAACGGGGTGAGTGGGAGGGGGTCATGTGCGCATGTGCCCACACCCATAATTTTATGCGCCCCACCCCCGCGCATGTGTGCATGCCCCCCGCACTCCCCCCGCTATTGGCCCGCGATGGCCCGGTGGGCCCTGTAGGCTCGTTTTTACTCTCCCCAGGTTCCAGAGTCTTTCTAGGAGCCCGAGGAGGGCAAAAACAGTGTTCTCCAAAGGCCCTCTGGAGGCCAGAAGTGGCACGTTATCTCGGGAGGTGGGGAAGGCTGTTTTCACCCTCCTCAGGCTCCTAGAAAGGCTCTGGTGCCTGGGGAGAGCAAAAAACGGGCCTTCCAGTCCCACCGGAAGTTGGCAAATGGGCAGTTTCCAGTCTCCAGGGCGTAGGGAAGGCCTCTGGAGCCTGGGGAGAGCAAAAAATGGCCTTCCTCCACCCCCCACACCCCAGGACCTCTGGAGGCAGGAACCAGCCTGTTTCCCTACTTCTGGTGGGCCCAGAAGGCCTGAACGGAGCTGAGCTCGCGTGCCCACTGATATGGCTCGCGTGCCCACCTGTCACAGGACTAGGATATATCTGTATCTAATCTATATCTACGGTATATCTATATCTATAAAATCAGCACTGAGGATGTTACCTAATTGGGTCATAAAATCTCTTCAAGAAACAACCAAGCTCAGAAAGCAGCAAGGATCTCACCGTCCTCTTCCTCCTTGTCTCTGCAAACCACACTTGCTTCTAGAACTGATGATGTTACCTCGTTCGGTAATGAGACGTCGGCAAAAAAAACAACAACCAAGCTCAGAGAGCACCAAGGTCCCCATACTCCTCCTCTTCCTCCTCCTTTCCCCTTCTCCCTCCTAACTCTGATGATGTTACCTAGTTGGGTCATGAAACGTCTACAAGAAAGCACCAAGGGCCTCACAGTTCTCCTCCCCCAATCCTCCTCCTCTCCCTCCCAGCTCGGATGATGTTACCTAGTTGGGTCCTGAGATGTCTGCTCAACCAAGCTCAGAGACCCCTCAGTCTTGGGGAGGACTCTGCTTTTGCCCCCCAACCATAGGGGAAATCCAGCAGGTTCTGGAGAACCGGTAGCATAATTTTTTATTATTATTATTAAAAGGTTTTAATACGTTTTACAAATGTTTCCCCATCCCACCTCCCTTCTCTCCCCCCCCCTCCACTTCCCAGAGCAAAATACAGGGTATAGCATTTAACAATCATAATCTAACATATGCTAACTAACTATAGGCTCCTATCTCCCTCTTGTGCTTTAACTCCCCTTTTGCTTAACTAAATTTAAATACTTTTCTAACGTCTCTTCACGCATTCGTCAGCGATTTGAAACTTTTTAATCCGATATTTTGCTTTGAATATAATCAATCCATCTTCTCCAGTCCAAAACGTATTTTTCATTGGAGTGAGCCTTCAAATATGGTAGCAGAAATTTTGAGTAGTTCGGAGGGAACTCGAACTACTCCAGGAGTGGGGAGGGAATGGAGATTTTGCAGTATCCTTCCCCTGCCACGCCCACCAAGCCACACCACACCCACCAAGCCACGCCCAGTAGTAAAAAAAATTGGATTTCACCACTGCCCCCAACCCTTATCTGCCCCCCATTTTGGCAAATCCTGGCAGTATGACGACGTCACATTTTATCTTAAATTAGCTTTTAATATCATTTAATTTTGCTTAACACATTGTAAGCCGCCCTGAGTCTCCGGAGAAGGGCGGCATATAAATCTGACAAATAAATAAATAAATAAATTTTCCTGCCTTGGCTAACCTATCATTCTTTCTCTCCTTTTCTTTGCTGAGATTTTTTTTTTTAATTTGATTTATATGCCGTCCTCCAGAGACTCAGGGCGGCTTACAATGCGTTAAGCAATAGCCTTCATACTTTTGTATATTTTATACAAAGCCAGCTTATTGCCCCCACAAACTGGGTCCTCAATTTACCTACCTTAGAAAGGATAGAAGGCTGAATCAACCTTGAGCCTGGTGAGATTCGAACTTACAGTAATTGCAGACAGCTGGTCTTTAATCACAATGCTTTTTTAGTCTGCTGAGCTATCCAGGCTCCTGGATATTCCTTCCTTTCAGGTGATGCTTTTCACAGCCACTTCCATCCCTGAAATCTGCCCCCCCCAGTTCCCTCTTCTTCTCCTGAGATTTAACCGGCCTATATCACCCAGGTGCCTTCTGGGAACACCTGTCAGCCAGGTGAGGTACACCTGTGTCATTGGCTTTTAATTAACATCCAGGAGAAATTAATTAAAGATCATCCTTCGATGACTTTGGGGGAGTTTCTAATAATGTCTCTCCCTCCCCTCCCCCCACCCGTAATCAGGCTGGCTGTGGGTGATGGGAAATGTATTCCGATTGGAAGAGTTTCAGGTCAAACCAGGTTTAGAAGCTAAGCACCTCTAGGGGAGAAATATAATTTCCAGCCTGCATTCAAGGCAAGATACAAAAATCCACCTGTTCAGATTCTCCTGGCTAGCTAGATGGGCAAGCCGATAAATTTAATAAATATCAATTTAAAAAATAAATACGAAGTTAGTAAATCCATAGGACATAGAGGTAGGCCTCGGCTTACGACCACAATTGAGCCAAAAATATTTCTGTTGCTAAACGAGACAGTCATTAAGTGAGTTTTGCTTCATATTACGACCTTTCTCGCCACAGTCGTTAAGTGAATCAATGCAGTTGTTTAAGGTTGTTGAGTGAATCTGGCTTCCCCCTTGATTTTTGTCTG
This sequence comes from Coluber constrictor foxii, assembly GCA_038048745.1. NCBI lineage: Eukaryota > Metazoa > Chordata > Lepidosauria > Squamata > Colubridae > Coluber > Coluber constrictor. The sequence continues at coordinate 99,319 of JAWJVD010000061.1, forward strand.
TCAGAAGGTCGCCAAAGGAGACCGCACGGCGACCGTCATAAATATGAGTCAGTTGCCAAGCGTCCGAATTCGGATCGCAAGGAGGCTGTGACGGTCATTAAGTGTGACAAACGGTCACGTCACTTTTCTCAGTGCCGTTGCACCTACGAAAGGTCACTAAACGAATGGCTGTCAGACTACCGATATATACTGTATATAAATTTAATAAATATAAATTTAAAAAAATAAATAGATTAAATAAACGAACATAAAGTCTAAAAATCAATAAATATAAATTGAAAATCAATATACCTTTTAAAAAATAAATGTAAATCTAATCAATAAATATAAATTTTAAAATATTTCCTGATAGTTAAGAACAATTAATCCGTGGAACGGCTTGCCACCAGAAATTGGGTGCTCCAACACTAAATGAAGTTTTTGAACACTACCTGAAATAATACAGGTAGTCCTCGACGTATGACCACAACTGAGCCCAGAAGTTATGTTGCTAAGCAAGACAGTTTAAAGTGAATTTTGCCCCATTTTACGACCTCTCTTGCCATTGTTAAGTGAATCCGTTGCTAAATTAATAACCCGGTGGTTAATTCAATCTGGCCCCCGTGTTGATTTTGCTGATCATAGAAGGTCGCAAAAGGTGACCCCAGGACCATCATAAATATGAATCAGTTGCCAAGCGTCTGCATTTTGATCCCGCGGTCATAGGACGGCTGCGTCGTAAGTGTGAAAAAGTCACAAGTCACTTTTTTCCAGGGCTGTTGGAACTCTGGACAGTCAGTAAATGAACCGTTGTAAATCAAGGACTACCTGTATAGGATTTTCTACCTGAGCTGGGGGTTGGACTAGAAGACCTCCAAGGTCCCTTCCCACTCTGTAATTCTGTTGTAAATTTAAATAGGAATACAAACGTAATCCATAAATATAAATTTAATCAGCTAAAATAATCTGGGGTTTGGAATTTAGCCATGGTCTGAGCCAGGGGTGAAATCCAAATTTTTTTACTACCGGTTCTGTGGGCCTGGCTTGGTGGGCGTGGCTTGGTGGGCATGGCAGGGGAAGGATTCTGCAAAATCCCCATTCCCACCCTACTCCTGGGGGAAGGATATTGCAAAATCCCCATTCCCACTCCACTCTGGGGCCAGCCAGAGGTGGTATTTGCCGGTTCTCCGAACGACTCAAAATTTCCGCTACCAGTTCGCCAGAATCTGCTAAATTTCCCCTCTGGTCTAATCCATCATTAGGAGCTGTCATTTATTGAGCTGAGCCCTGCTGGCCAACACAGCCAGGGTGTTTTGCAAACCCTGGGTTTAAGGCTGAGCTTGCAGTTCGAATCCAGCCTTTGGAAAAAGAAAAAAAATCTTGTTCATGATCTCTTTAATAAATGTAATAACATCCTTCCAGGTTGTAAAACAAGGACCTCCCACACTTTTCCTTTCAAACCCCAGCAATTCACAACCGCAGGAACTCAAACGGTGTCTTGTCTCCTCGTGATACAACTGGCCACCTCAAATCTTCCCAACGAGTCCAACCAGTTTTTGACGGCTCACTTTCTGGCTCTAGGAAGGACGAGCAGTCACTAAAAGGGTGGTAATTAACTTGCGCAGGAAGATCTCTGCGGGATACAATGGCTAGTTGAAGCCGAAGTCATCCCGTTTCAGCCATGAGGACTAGAAACTTGAGATTATAGGGCTGGCTGGCTGGCTGGCTGCTGAGTTTCCGTCAAGACAAAGGCTCCCAGGAGCCCGAAGGACCTTAGGCAGAGTCGATGCTAGAATTGTGCCAGGATTTAATTTGGTGAGGTTTAATGTTGTTCCAAACTAAGCGACGAGTTGTTTAAAAGTCAAGATTTGAGGCGGTCGTTTTTATTCTGAATTTTTCCTGAGTTCCCGAAAAAAAAGTTGGGAGTTTTGCTCTTTTTAATCTTTCCACATACACCTTTCTTCCCCTTTTCCGGCCTTTTCCGGCCACTTTTAGTTTCACTGGTGTTTTAGACAAGTAGTTCTTGACTTACGACAGTCCACTGAGCGACCGTTCGAAGTTACAACGTCACTGAAAAAAAAGGGACTGATGACCGTTGGTCGCGCTTAAGGACCGTTGCAGCCTTCCCCGTGGTCCCGTGATCAAAACCCAGATGCTTGTCAACCGACTCATATTTATGACGGTGTCCCGGGGCTCGCATGATCTCCTTTGGCGACTTTGCAGCAAAGGTCAAAATCAAAGGGGAAAATCAGATCCACTTAACAACCGTGTGACTGATTTATGAACGGCAGTGATTCATTTAACGACCATGGCAAATAAGGTCGTAACCATGGGGCGAAACTCATTTCACAGATGTCTCAGCTTCAGAAACGTTGGGCTCAATTATGGTTGTAAATCAAGGATTATGCTGTATTATGATCATCAAGACAAATTCCGGTGTGTGTTCAAATTCTATTCTATTCTGTTCTGTTCTATTCTATTTTATATTCTGTTCTGTTCTATTCTATTTTATATTCTGTTCTGTTCTGTTCTATTCTATTCTGTTCTATTTTCGATTCTGTCCTGTCCTGTCCTGTCCTGTCCTGTCCTGTCCTGTCCTGTCCTGTCCTATCCTATCCTATCCTATCCTATCCTATCCTATCCTATCCTATCCTATCCTATCCTATCCTATCCTATCCTATTCTATTCTGCATTCTATTCTATTCTGTTCTGTTCTATTCTATTTTATATTCTGTTCTGTTCTATTCTATTTTATATTCTGTTCTGTTCTATTCTATTCTGTTCTATTTTTGATTCTGTTCTGTTCTATTCTATTCTATTCTATTCTATTCTATTCTATTCTATTCTATTCTATTCTATTCTATTCTATTCTATTCTATTCTATTCTATTCTGCATCCTATCCTATCCTATCCTATCCTATCCTATCCTATCCTATCCTATCCTATCCTATCCTATCCTATCCTATCCTATCCTATCCTATCCTATTTTTATAAAATTCTTATTTGAAAAAAAGATTTGTATTGTTCCTTCAGGGAAACAAAAGAAGGCTGTCATGAATATCCCGATTCTAGCTAGTCCTCTACTTATAACCGTCCATTTAGTGACCATTTAATGTTACAACGGCGCTGAAAAAAAGGGGGACTTATGACCGTTTTTCACACTCACGACCCTTGCAGCATCCCCAGGCTCAGGTGACCAAAATTCAGACGCTTGGCAACTGACTCGTATTTATGACGGCCGCAGCGTCCTGCCGTCATGTGATTCCCCATTTGAGGCCGACCTTCCCAGCCGGCGTCCGACAAGCAGAGTCAACGGAGGAAGCCAGATTCATTGAACGACCGTGTGACTCGCTTAACAACGGCAGAGATTCGCTTAACCACTGAGGATGAGGGAAAAAGAAGCAGCTGGGAAATTCTGAGAGCGGAAGATGATGCCTATCTAGGAACGAAATCCTTAGCAAGGAGCCTCCCGTTTTCCCGTACAACGAGGAGAGCTAGAAACTTAACCTTTCATTTTATCCTTTCTGCTAAAGCCGCGTTTTTTCCGGAAGCTCCTGCCTCACCCATAAATAAATGCAGGGTTGCCTTTTTAAAAAAAAAATAAATAAAAAATAAAATAAAAAACAAGTGATGATTTCAGGATTTATTTAGCCGCCGAGACACGTGGGAAGACACGGAGTTGGCAAAAAGAAAAGAACGAGAACGAGAAAAAAGGAACGAGGTGAAGGAAGGACCACAACACAAATACACCCCAAAAAAAGGGGGTGGGGGTGGGGGAAAAGTTCTTGTCTCACTGGCTAGGCTTCTGCAAACGTATCATGAGGGGCCACACCTTGGAGACAGGAGAAGGAAGGAAAGAAGGAAAGAAGGAAATCAGGTAGTTCTCATCCCCAGGCCAAGCCTCGGAAGGAAATACCTGAAAATAACAAGAAGGCCCGATTTCTTTCCTTTGAATTCATTCCCCCGCCCTCTCCCAAAGGCTCCAGGTGAGCTGCAAACAGGATCAACCCCTCCCCAATTAAGTAAAGCAGGAAGTCCGGCAAAATCGTTAGGATAATTATCATTCCCTTGCTTCCAGGTTTCGAACCTGCTCAGCCCTTCCCTCGTACACTCCAAGGGCACTCTGATGCCCTTGACGTGATGTCCCGATGATGCCCGGAAGCCGTGCGGATCTGGATGGGGAGAAACAAGCTCAGACTCAACCCCTCCAAGACCGAGTGGCTGTGGTTTCCGGCGTCCCGGTATAGCCAGCTGGCTCCATCGCTGACTATTGGGGGTGAGATCTTGGCCCCCACAGAGAGGGCTAGCAACTTGGGTGTCCTCCTGGATACACGGCTGTCTTTAGAAGATCATATGATGGCTGTGGCCAGGAGGGCTTTCTATCAGGTTTGCCTCATTTACCAGTTGCGTCCCTTTCTGGACCGGGGCACCCTGCGCACGGTCACTCATGCCCTCGTCACTTCCCGTCTGGACTACTGTAATGCTCTCTACATGGGGCTCCCCTTGAAGAGCACTCGGAGGCTCCAACTGGTCCAGAATGCAGCTGCACGGGTGATTATGGGGGTGACTCCCGGTGGTCTTCCGGGTGCGATTCAAGGTGTTGGTCACCACCTTTAAAGCGCTCCATGGCTTAGTACCTGAGTACTTATGAGATCGCCTTCTGTCACCAATAGCCTCCCACCGGCCAGTCGCTCTCACAGAGAGGGGCTCCTCAGGGTGCCGTCGGTCAAATTATGTTGACTGGCGACCCCCAGGAGGAGAGCCTTCTCTGTGGGGGCACCCGCCCTCTGGAATGAACTGCCCCCAGAGATACGTAGGATCCCCGACCTCCATACCTTTTGCCGTGCCCTACTATTCCAACAGGCTGGGCTTACGAACAAAGTGAAATTTTAATTGGGTATTTTAATTTTGGGGTTTTTAACAAACTTGGGCCAAATTATTTAATACTTTTAATTTTTTTTAAAAATTCAGGGTGTATTGTGTTTTTATTTATTTATTTATTTATTTATTTATTTATTTATTTATTTATTTTATTAGATTTATATACCGCCCTTCTCCTTGCGGACTCAGGGCGGTGAACAGCCAGAAATAAAAAGCAAATCTTACAAAAGTTAAAAATATTATTAAAAGTAACTAATATAAATTTGGCCCATAGTTAAAAACAGTTCAATTAAAAATTAATAATCAAATCTCTAAAAAGATTTTCCCATGCGATCAGGCCAGGCCAGCTAGCTGGAAAAAGTATGTTTTTAAGGCTCGACGAGAAGTCCGGAGGTCAGAGATCATTCGTAACTCTGGAGGAAGATCGTTCCAGAGGGTGGGAGCTGCCACAGAGAAGGCTCTCCCCCTGGGGGTCACCAGCCGACATTGTCTGGCTGACGGCACCCTGAGGAGGCCCTCTCTGTGGGAGCGAACTGGCCAGTGGGAGGCAATTGGTAGCAGAAGGCGGTCCCGTAAGTACCCTGGTCCTAAGCCACGGAGCGCTTTAAAGGTGATTACCAACACCTTGAAGTGCACCCGGAAGTCCACCGGCAGCCAATGCAGCTCCCGCAGGAGAGGTGTCACGTGGGAGCACCCCGTCGCTCCCATAATCCCCCTGTACACCGCCCTGAGTCCTGAAGGAGAAGGGCGGTATAAAAATGTAATTAAATAAATAAATAAAATAGATTCCAATCCTTTCCCCTTCTTTGGTTGCTCCGGAAATAAAAAAAATCGTAATTCCTGAATCCTCGGTGCAATCTTTGAGCGGGCGTGATGATGGTTTTCTCGCAGGTGCTTTCGTGACCCAACGAGGAGGAGGACTGTAGGGTGTTTGGTGGTCTCTGAGTGCCGCTATTTTCTTGCAATTGTTTCATGACCCAACTAGGGAACATAATCAGTGCTAGAAGGGCGTGGGGTCTGCTCTCTGTTCATATATAAGTGGCTTGCCTTGTCAATATCCGCGGGAGTGTTTTATTTTGGTGGTTCTTTGGTTATGCTGCTGTTTACGGTTTGACTTGTTTGTTCAATCGGTATTGGTGTATGGTGGGTTAGTGTAAGGAATGCCCTTCTGGCATTGATGATGTTACCTAGTTGGGTCACAAAACGTCTGCAAGAAAATAATCAAGCTCAGAGAGCACCAGGGACCCAATGGTTCTCCTTCTCTTTCTCCTTCTGCTTCTCCTTCTTCTTCTCCTTCTTCTCCTCTCCTTCTCCTTCTCCTTCTCCTTCTCCTTCTCCTTCTCCTTCTCCTTCTCCCTCTTCCTCTTCCTCTTCCTCTTCCTCCTCCTCCTCTTCTTCTTCTTCTTCTCCTCCTCCTCCCCCTCCTCTCCTTCCCCTTCTTCTCTCTTTCTCCTTCTCCTTCTCCTCTCCTTCTTCTCCTTCTCCTCTCCTTCTTCTCCTTCTCCCTCTCCTCCTCCTCCTCCTCTCCTTCCCCTTCTCCTCTCCTTCTCCTTCCTTCCTTCCTTCCTTCCTTCCTTCCTTCCCTCTAGCACTGATGATGTTCCCTAGTTGGGTCATGAAACATCTGCAAAAAAACCCACCAAGTTCAGACCACACCAAGGACCCCACAATCCTCCTCCTCCTCCTCTTCTTCCTCTTTGCAAATCCCATTCCCTTCTAGCACTGATGATGTTACCCAGTAGGGTCATGAAACGTTTGCAAGAAAATAAGCAAGCTCAGAGAGCACCAAGGACTCCACAAGTTCTCCTCCTCCTCCTCCTCCCCCCAAACCCCACTCCCTACTTGCACAGATGATGTTACCTAGTATGGTGATGAAACGTCTGGGGGAAAAAACCCCACCAAGCTCAGAGAGCATCAAGGAGCCCGTATTTCCATTCTGAGCTACGAATATTGTCTTCTATCAATATTGCAGTCGCCAAGCCTGCGTATTCACGAATCTTCTGCGATTCAGTTAAAAGTTTTCCTTGCCCTTCTCTAAACTTTTCAGTTTATCATCGATCCCACGTACTCCTGATTATTCTGATTAATTAGCCAGATCCAGCGTTTCTCAAGCTTTGAGACTCTAAGACGGAAACTGGACTCCCAGAATTCCCCAATAAACCCTCTGAATTTTTAGAGTCAAACAGAAACACCTTGCTAGAGAAATTTCAATCTCGCAAATTAATTCATGCAATCCCGTGAACTTGGTTAGAGGGGACCCCGATCTGATTTCTTAATTTGTGGCAAAATTAAGGTAAGTTTGCATTTCACGTGAATGGAGGCCATTAGATTTATTTATAGGTTAGAATTGGCGGTGAAGGTGTGGGGAATAGAATCATCTTATATGTAAATAATAATAATAACAACAACAACAATAACAATAATATAGAGCCTGGAGAGCTCAACAGACTAAAAGCCTGTTATTAACATTCAGCTGTCTGCAATTATTGCAAGTTCGAATCTCACCGGGCTCAAAGTTGACTCAGCCTTCCATCCTTTCTAAGGTAGGTAAATTGAAGACCCAGTTTGTGGGGGCAATAAACTGATTTTGTATAAATATACGAAAGTATGAAGGCTATTGCTTAATGCATTGTAAGCCGCCCTGAGTCTCCGGAGAAGGGCATAAATCTCCAGAGAAGGGCATAAATCTCCGGAGAAGGGCATAAATCTAATTTTTAATTAGATTGAACTAATTTTTTTAAAAATTGAACTAATAATCTTTTTTTAACGACCCCATAATCCCTTGCGGGGTGGAGTCTGGGCCACTGAATGGAGCTGAGTTGTTTACTGGCCGGATGTCCTTCCTGTTGCCAATGAGGAGTTTTGTTCAGCCGATATATTCTCAGTGGGCCCAGAGAGAGAACGACCTGCCTCTACCTAGGATCGAACTCAGCCTCCTGACTGTGAGTAGATATTGCTTTAAATTTCCAACTCTGTGAATTATTAAATACCTTGGTAAGGAAACCTAAGTCCATTTGAATAGGCTTATTAATGCATAACCGCTTAATGTTCACACCAAGACGGTGTGAATGCATTTAAATGCGCTGGAATTCCTTTTTCGCAACAGCCTAGAGTGACAATTAAAGTTGCTATTATTGTTGTTCTTGTCATTCAAAATGGCTTATTAAAATAAGTGGGCGGTGTATAAATTAGCTATAATTGGACAGAAACTCTGTCATCTTTCTTTAGATCCGTGTTCCTCAGGCTTGGAAGCTTGAAGATGGGTGGACTTCAACTCCCAGAATCCCCCAGCCATGATGGTCCTTAAACAGCCCCTCACACTGTGTCATCCTGTCTGAAACTCGACTTACGACCACGTTTTCATTTAATGACCGCTGAACGTTACGGCACTGAAAAAAGCCACTGGTGACCATTTTTCACACTTATGACCGTTGCAGCATTCCCCCCATGCTCAAAATTCAGCAGCTTGTACAACTGACTCATATTTATGACGGTCATGTAATCTCCTTTTAACGCTATGTCAATGGGGAAGCCAGATTCATTGAACAACGGCGTGACTGGCTTAGGAACGGCAGTGATTTCATTTAACGACCGTGGCAAGAAAGGTCGTAACACAGGGCAAAACTCACTTCACAGATGTCCCAGCGTCAGAAATTTTGGGCTCAATTATGGTCGTAAGTCGAGGATTATGCTGCGTTATGATCATTTTTATAAAATTCTTATTTAAAAAAAAGATTTGTATTGTTCCTTCAGGGAAACAATATCCCGATTGGAGGTAGTCCTCGATTTATAACCATCCACTTATTGACCATTCGACGTTGCAAAGGCACTGAAAAAGGGACTTATGACCGTTTTTCACACTTACGACCTTTGTAGCATCCCTGTGGTCCTATGATCAAAATTCAGATGGCCGTTGACTCGGATTTATGACAGTTGCAGTGTCATGTGATCACCTTTTGCGACCTTTTTCGACAAACCGAGTCAAACGGGAAACCCGATTCACTTAACGACCATCTTACTCGCTAATCAGCTGCGGTGATTCACTTAACAACGGTGGCCAGGAAGGTTATAAAATGAGACAAAACTCACTGTACAGATTTCTCCCTCAGCAAGATAAATTCGGGGCACAATTGTGGTCATAAATCGGGGACTTACTCACATCTGCCAGAACATTTCCCTAGTTAGTAAAAGAAACACGTTTGATTTGTTAATCTACTACCTCCAGAAATTCCTCTGCTGACTGTATCCTTGTTTGAACAGAATAAAAATGAGATTGAATTCCAGAACGAGAAGTCATAAACTCCTTGGTTTCAAAGCATCGTGGTTAATAAGTGACTCGGGTTTAAAAATCTGCTTTTTCCCCCCTCCTGACCTTCATTAATCCTGTTTGCTCCAAGCTATTCCTGCTTACTCCCAGGGTGTGAGACCTCTTGAATTATAAGGAGCTGAGCGACCTTGGAAGATATGAGCACAAAACAACTCACGGCTTAGTTTAACCGAGGGGTTCGACTAATTTTGGGAGATCTGGCATAATGGCAGGATGGAGCTTCCTTTTACAGGCGCAGTCTATCCTTTAATCATCGATGCTAAGAGAAGAGGACCGGATAGGGAGTCCTGGAGTTAACATTGATGCCGCTAAGAAAAATGTGTGTAAAATGAGTTTTGCGCGATTTTTACAACCTTCTTGCCACGGTTGTTAAGTGGATCACTGCCGTTGATAAAGTAATAACTTGGTTGTTAAGCGAATCACTGCCGTTGATAAGTTAATAACTTGGTTGTTAAGTGGATCACTCCCACTGATAAGTTAATAACTTGGTTGTTAAGTGAATCACTGCCTTTGATAAGTTAATAACTTGGTTGTTAAGTGAATACCTTTCATTGATAAGTTAATAACTTGGTTGTTAAGTGAATCGCTCCCACTGATACGTTATGTTATGTTAATTTTATTTCTATACCGCCCTTCTCCCGAAGCAGTGTATAGCCAATTAAAACACAGAATAAAGAAACAACAAATTTAAAATTATTAAAATTATTATACAATTTCGGCCCGAATTAAAACCCAAAAATTTTAAAACTCCCAATTTAAAATCAATTACATAGATAGCCCTGCCTGACGGAACAGTAGGGATAAGTTAATAACTTGGTTGTTAAGTGAATTGCTCCCACTGATAAGTTAATAACTTGGTTGTTAAGTGGATCACTGCCTTTGATAAATTAATAACTTGGTTCTTAAATGAATTGCTCCCATTGATAAATTAATAACCTGGTTGTTAAGTGAATCTCTTCCATTGATAAGTTAATAACTTGGTTGTTAAGTGAATCGCTCCCACTGATAAGTTAGTAACCTGGTTGTTAAGTGGATCGTTCCCACTGATAAGTTAATAACTTGGTTGTTAAGTGGATCATTCCCAATGATAAATTAATAACTTGGTGGTTAAGTAGATCACTGCCTTTGATAAGTTAATAACTTGGTTGTTAAATGAATCGCTCCCATTGGTAAAATAATAACCTGGTTGTTAAGTGAATCGCTTCCATTGATAAGTTAATAAGTTGGTTGTTAAGTGAATCACTGCCGTTGATAAGTGAATAACCTGGTCGTTAAGTGAATCCGGCTTCCCCATTGACTTTGCTCATCCGAAGATCGCAAAAGGGGTTCTCGTGATCCCGGGTCATTGCAAACCGTCATAAATATGAACCAATTGCCAACTGTCCGAATTTTGATCACGAGGATGCCGCAGCGGTCGTTAAGTGTGAAAAATGGTCCCAAGTCACTTTTTTCACTGCCGTTGTAACTTTGAGCGGTCACTAAACGAACCGTTGCCGGTTGAGGTCTACCTGCAGGCTTTTAAGGCTGCAGCGTCAGAGCCTGGCAGGGATTTGAGAACTGCAGTGTTGCACGCTTACTCACACCCACGCTGGTGGATAATCCTAATTATAGGGTGCAGAAACAGGCCACTCTGGCAAGCCAAATGGCTACCTAAATACAACCCTGTCTCTACCCCAGCCCAGATGGATTCTCAAACGGGGAGCCAAACCCTAAAGCAAAAAGCAAAAAATAAAAATAAAAAAATAAGACAAGATCTCTAATTCTTTCCCACCACTTTTCAAAATTTACAACTCGCTTGTTGAAAAATAGCAAGAGAGAGAGAGAGAGAGAGAGAGAGAGAAGGAGAAAGAAGCAAAAATCTCATATTTCTCAAAGCAAGCCTTTCGTGTGAGGTCAAACGGCCGGCACACCTAATCCAAGAATTCTTCAAACTTTTAAGCAATGCCCAATGTCTCTCCCCCCCCCCACCCACTTCGGAGGCTTTGATTCATGTTTCAACTTTCTTTTTCCCAAAAATCACAACTTGCTGGCTTACTGGCAAAGCTATTTGGCAGATAGTTTGGTTTTCCCATCCAATCTCCCTCAAGCCGAAGATAGTGGTATGTCGTTAGTTATGTAAGTATGAATGTTAGAAGAGAAGAGAGGAGAAATGAGAAAGAGAGGAGGAGGAGGAGAGAGAAGGAAAGAAAAAAGAAAAGAAAAAAGAAGAGGAGAAGAGAAATGAGAAAGAGAAGGAGAAGGAAAGAAAAAAGAGAAGAGATGAGAAAGAGAGGAGAAGAGAAGAAGAGAAAAAAAGAAAAAAGAAAAAAGAAGAGAAATGAGAGAGGAGAAGGAAAGGAAAGGAAAGAAAAAAGAAGAGAGAAAAGAAGAGAAATGAGAGAGAAGAGAAAAGGAAAGAAAAAGAAAAGTAAAGAAGAGAAATGGGAAAGAGAGAAGAGAAGAAGAGAAAAAAGGAAAAAGACAAAAAGAATAGAAGAGAGGAAGGGAGGAGAGGAGAGAAGAGAAAAAGGATGAGAGAGAAAGGAGAGGAGAGAAGAAGACAAAAGGAAAGGAAAAAAAGAAAAGAAAAAAAGAAGAGTAGAGGAGAAAAGAAGAGAAGAAAAGAGAAAAAGAGGAGAGAAAATTAAAAAAGACGAAGAGAAGAGAGAAAAAGACAAAATAAAAGGAGGAAGGAAGAACGGAAGAGAGAAAGAAGGAAAAGAGAGAAGAAAAGAGAAGGAAGGGAGAAGAAAAGAGGGAAGAGGAGACCAAAGAAAATAAGAGAGCAGAAAGAGAAGGAGAAAAAGAGAAAAGGACGCCCCTTATTGTCACAGAACGAAAATCCGAAAGCTTCTTCCGAACTGTTTTTTTTTCTCCAGCCATCCCAGGACCAAACAAAACTTTTGCCAAAAGTTTCTGCAAAACTTTTTGCTTCCGAAATGATTGACAGCTTCTCCCCAGCCTCATCCTCAAGCCAGTACCCCCAGCCATCCGCGTTCCCAAAAGTTTCAATCTTGCAAAAATTCTCCAAGACCCTCCTCCTTCCCCTCCCTCTCCCCCCCCCGGTCGCCCCATTTTTCCCCTTGCCAAAGTTCATCCTTGGGGAATTCCCCCCCCCACCTCCTCCAGCACCCCCACCAGTCCACGACCTTCCCCACTCCACGCTCCTAACCAGGAGCAAAAACCTCAAGCCGCGAAACAAGAAGCTGGGCTCTCTGTCTGTTGAATTTCTGCCTGCCTGTTTGCCTGCTTAGCCAGATCGCTGTTAAAATCCCACCGCGGGGGAACCGCACAAGTTTTACTCAAGAAAAAGTAGAATCGTCCCGTGGGAAAGTCGCCTGCTCTTTCGGGGTCCCTCTCTTTAGAGGTTTGAGGTCCAGCAGAAATGTGTAGGGGGGGGAGGTTGAGCCCCAAAACGGGCGGGGGGAAAGGGGGGGCAGGTTGAACCCCAAAGCAAAGGATTTTTTTTTTACCTGGTTTGCAAAAAAAGCCGAGATCGCGCGGCAGGATTCAGCCAGCTGCGGCTTCCTTCTTTCCCAGCAATAACCGTTTTGCTCCTGTGCAGGCAGGCAGGCGGGTATTAAATTTACCAGCTGACCTGAGGCTCAGGTAACCAGGTTGCACAACTTCCTGTTTACCTGGGCAATTCTCTTTCCTGTGCATTTAAAAAAAAATTATTATTATTTTTGCACACCAGGCAGTCTCAGTGCAAAGTTAGATCTCTGAGCTGCTTGCATCCCAGATCTGCACGGAAAGAGGGTTCGTTGTTTGGGTTCAGCAAAATACACACACACACACACACACAGAGAGAGAGAGAGAGAGAGAGAGAGAGAGAGAGAGAGAGAGAGAGAGAAAATCATGGGTCGTTGGTGTTCTCTGAGTTAGATTGGAGTTTTGTTGTTTTGAGAGTTTTTTTTTTCAGACATCTCATGATCCTACTAAGGAACATCATCAGTGCTGGAAGGGAGTGAGGTAGGGGGGGGAGGAGGAGAAGAACAATACAAGAAGCTGGACTCCCTGTCTGTTGAATGCCTGCCTGCCAGATTGCTGCCAAAGCCCCATCCTGGGAAACTAAACAATTTTACTCAAGAAAGAGTAGAGTCATTCTATAGGAAAACCATCTGCTCTTTCAGGGGGGTCTCCTCGATCCAGCAGAAATGTGTAAGGGGGATGATCCCAGAAATGGAGGAGGGGGGGGCTTGAACCCCAAAGCAGAGGCCCTTGTTACCTAGCTTGCAAAGAAACCGAGATCGTGGAGGAATCCTGTGTCCAGTTTTGGTCGTCACATCACAAAAAAAAGATGTTGAGACTTTGGAAAAACTGCACAGAAGACCAACTAAGACGATTAAAGGCCCGGAGACAAAAAAGTACGAAGAGGTTTCAGGAACTGGGTGTGTCTAGTTTAATGAAAAGAAGGACTAGGGGAGACATGAGAGCAGTCTTCCAATATCTCAGGGGCTGCCCCAAAGAAGAGGGAGTCAAGCTATTCTCCAAAGCCCCTGAAGGCAGGACAAGAAGCAACGGGTGGAAACTCATCAAGGAGAGAAGCAACTTAGAACTAAGGATAAATTTCCTAACAGGGACAACAATCAATCAGTGGAACGCCTTATCTTCAGAAGTTGTGGGGGGGGGGGCTCCATCACTGGAGGTTTTTAAGAAGAGACTGAACAGCCACTTCTCGGAAATGGTACAGGGCAGTGATGGTGAACCGTTTTGGCACTGAGTGCCCAAACGGGAATGTGTGAGCGTGCCAGCCTCCGGGTGTTCGGGTTTCCCAGTGCCGGAAGGAAGTTCCAGAAGTCGGGAAACGGGTCTGTTTCCAGCCTCCGGAGGACCTCCAGAGCATGGGTGAGACCATTTTCGCCCTTCCGGAGGCTCAAGGAAAGCCTCCAGAGCCTGGGGAGGGCGAAAAATGGGCCTACTAGAAGAAGTACAGAAACAGGTCCATTTCCGGCCTTCGGAGGGCCTATGGAGCCCAGGGGAGGCTGTTTTCACCCTTCCGGAGGCTCAAGGAAAGCCTCCAGAGCCTGGGGAGGGCCAAAATCCCCCCCCCCATGGTTCAGGAGGCCGAGTAGGCCATGGCCCCATGGCCACGCCCACCCTGCCCCCATGGCCACGCCCACCCAACAATCGCAGAGAAGCGGTCGCTACAATTTTTCAGTCCCACCCCAGGTTTCCATATTTTTTTTATTTTTTTTATTTTTAATTTGATTTATATGCCACCCTTCTCCGGAGACTCAGGGCGGCTTACAATGCGTTAAGCAACAGCCTTCATACTTTTGTATATTTTATACAAAGTCAGCTTATTGCTCCCCACAAACTGGGTCCTCAATTGACCCACCTTAGAAAGGATGGAAGGCTGAGTCGACCTTGAGCCTGGCTAGGATTGAACTCACAGAAATTACAGGCAGCTGGTGTTAATTGCTGCCTTTAGTAGGAGGCATTAGCCCCCTACGCTACACAGGCTCCTCTTCCTCCTCCCACCTCCCCTTCTCCACAATCTCCTTCTACTACTGATGATGTTCCCCAGTTTGGTAATAAAATGTCTGCAAGAAAACCAAGTTCAGAATGCATCAAGAACGCCTCAATTCTCCTCCTCCTCCCTCCTCCCACCCACTGATGATGTTACCTAGCTTGGTAATGAAATGTCTACAAGAAAACAATGGCCACGTACAATATGTACGTCATATTCTGTGCAACATGTATATTACTCTGGCGTATGATTTTAAATCATGATGTTATATACATATTACACACACTACACTGGCACCAGTGAAATTTAGTCATATTAGGATATTTGTGGTGCTGTGTTGTGTTTCGGAGTTTGACAGCCCCTGGACAGCAGCTGTTTTGAAACGTAGTTTTTGTAAACGTATTAATCTAGACCAGTGATGGCTAAGCTTTTTGCTGTCACATGCCAAAAGAGGGGGAACACGGGGTGGGGTGGGGTGGGGTGTCACACGTGCATGTGCCCACATCCATAATTCAATGATCCCCCTGTGCCCCTGTGCATGCATGCGTGACCCCCTGCGCTTCCCTCACTTTTGGCACACGATGGCCAAGAGGTTACCAGTGGGTTCCTTGTAGGTAACCCACCTCCCCAGGTTCCAGGAAAGCACCAGGGGCTTTCCTGGAACCTGGGGAGGGCAAAAATGGCTTTCCCCACCTCCTCTGGAGGCTGGAAACGGCTGGAAGGCCCAAAAATAAGCTGGCTAGGGCTAGGGCAATGCTCAGGTACCCACAGATATGGCTCCACATGCCACCTGTGCAGTAGTCGGTTGCTCCCGGTTCGCACCGGTTTGCAAGAACCGATAGTAAAAAAATTTAGTAGTTTGGAGAACCGGTAATAACATTGGCTGGCCACACCCCCAAACCGGTCACCGGCCCAGTCGCTGCTCGCTTACCCCGCCCACTTCATCAGAGGCTTTTTTTTTAAAAAAAAATTTATAAGTATTTTTTTTTACAACCTCTTCGGCTGAAAAAATGCTTTTAAAAGTAAAAAAAAAAATCCTCTGATAATCGCGCGGCTCAGCTGGGATCCTCAGAGGCTTCTGAAAAAAAAAAAATCCCTTTAAAAGCCTCTGGCGATCCCAGCAGATTTGCCTGATCGTCAGAAGCTTCTAAAAGGATTTTTTTTCTCCTGCAACTTCTTCAGGTGGTAGAAATGCTTTTAAAAGTAAAAAATGCTTTTAATGCTTTTAAAAGTAAAAATGTTTTTAAAAGTTAAAAAAAAATTGGCCATGCCCACCCATCCACATTATCCCCCAAGCCGCGCCCACAAAATAAGCCACGCCCACAGAACCAGTAGTAAAAAAATTTAGAACCCACACCGCACCTGTGGCATGCATGCATGCCATAGGTTTGCCGTAACATCCCTGACCTTCGTACTTTCTGCCGTGCCCTCAAGACCCTGATGGTTCAATCATTTAAACGATTTTAATTAGATATTTTAATTCTGGGTTTTTAATTCAATTTGGGCCAAACTGTTTAATAGTTTTAAATTCTAATTTTATGATATTTATGGGTTCGTGTTTTTATCTGGCTGTACACCGCCTTGAGTCCTACGGGAGAAGGGCGGTATAGAAATATAATTAATAAATAAAATAAATAAATAAATTTGCCATCATGGATCTAGATATTTCCAATTCTTGCAGCCGTTCATCTTGTTTTCACCTCCCGTCCCCTCCAATCATCTTTGTCGCTCTTCTCTGCACTCTTTCCAAAGTCTCCACTTTGGACAACATTTGGCAGACTCAAACCAGGATCATAAGTGTGAAAGGGTTTCTCCCCCCCCCCCACACCCACACCCCATTGGGAGCATCAAAACAACAAGAGCATCAAATTAGGAGTGACCTCATTTCAATTCTTCCTTCATTTGGAGGGAGGGAGGGATGGAAACTACCTAGAATTCCTGCTAGATGAAAAGGTCTTTCTTTAGCTGAAGGACCCTCAAATTCCCCCCTTCCTCTGGGATTGTCTATTTCCCCCCCCTCCCACCGCTCCGTTGCCACTGAACTCTGTCCTGCCTGCTTGCACAAAGACCTATTTTATACCAGTCTGCCAACTAGGGTGCTTGGCAATGGGTGCCAAGGCAAATCTGGGGCCAGGCCAAGAACGCAAGAAAAAGGAATTGCTTGCATCCCTTGGACCTCTGCGTGGATTATTACAGCCGGGCGAGAAAGAGGTGGGTGGGTGCTTTTCTGCAACCAGAGATCCTCCTGCCCCCAAACACTCCTGCCCATGCCAACTAAAGCCAGGTGGATTTTTCTCTTGAAAAGCGCCATTCAGAGCTTAACCCAGCGCCAGACAAGAAAGGATCAACGGTCCTCCTGCCCCTCGCGGCCCCTCGCCAGCAGCTGTTCTGGGGGGAGACGACGACACACAAATTGAGATATAGAGGAATTAATTTGCACATTCCTGAACACAAGTCTGGGACAGGGGTTGTGCAACTACTCGCTATTTGGGCCTTCCGACAATTCCCTGGGTTCTCCTCGATCTTTTTTTCGTTGTCGTCGTCGTCATATTTTGTTTCTAATTCAGATTTTTTTAAAAATTTATTTTCATCATTTATTTTTTTGCCTTTTTTAAAAAAAATTAAGACGATCCTAATATAATACAGGGGACACGGTGGCTCAGTGGCTAAGACGCTGAGCTTGTCGATCGAAAGGCCGGCAGTTCAGCGGTTCGAATCCCTTGTGCTGCCGCGTAACGGGGTGAGCTCCCGTGACTTGTCCCAGCTTCTGCCAACCTAGCAGTTCGAAAGCACGTAAAAAAAATGCAAGTAGAAAAATAGGGACCACCTTTGGTGGGAAGGGAACAGCGTTCCGTGCGCCTTTGGCGTTGAGTCATGCCGGCCACATGACCACGGAGACGTCTTCGGACAGCGTTGGCCAGGGGTGAAATCTAAAATTTGTTACTACCAGTTCTGTAGGTGTGGTTTGGTGGGGATGGGGGTAATGTGGGCGTGGCCATTTTTAAAAAAAAACTTTTGAAAACCATTTTTTCTACAACCTTTTCTGCAAAGAGGTTGTAAAAAAGTGCTTTCAAAAGGCTCTGACGATCCCAGCTGAATTGCCTGATCGTCAGAGGCTTTTCTTCTTTTAAAAGCCTCTGACGATCAGGCAACTCAGCTGGGATCGTCAGAGGCTTTTAAAAGCATTTTTTCTACAACCTCTTCAGAGGTTGTAGAAAAAATGCTTTTAAAAGCCTCTGACGATCCCAGCTGAGCCACGCGATCATCAGAGGCTTTTCCTTTTTTACTTTTAAAAGCATTTCTTCAGCCGAAGAGGTTATAGAAAAAAATCTTTTACATTTTTTTTAAAAAGCCTCTGATGATTGTGCGACTCAGCTGGGCATGGGGGTGGGGGCAGGGATTTTTGCTACCGGTTCTCCGAACCACCCGCCTCCATCGCTACTGGATCGGGCGATCCGGTCTGAACCAGGAGCATTTCACCTCTGGCGCTGGCTCTTTGGGTTTGAAACGGAGATGAGCACCGCCCCCTAGAGTCGGGAACGACTAGCACGTATGTGCGAGGGGAACCTTTATCCTTACCTTAATATAATACAGATAGTCCTCGACTTACAGTCATTCATTGAGGGACTTTTCAAAGCTACAAAAAGCGACTTAGGACGGTGTTTCACACTTACGACCGTTGCAGCTTCCCCAGGATCACCTGATCAAAGTTTGGACGCTTGGAAACTGGCTCATATTTATGACGGTCGTAGTGTTCCGTGTCACGTGATCCGCTTTTGAGACCTCCTGACTAGCACAACCAATAGAGAAGCTGAATTCACTCAACAACCATGTTACTAACTGCAGTGATTCACTTAACACAATGATGGCAAGCAAGGTCGTAAAATGGGAGCAAAAAAAAAAACACAGCAACGGTCTTCCTTAGCAAAGAAAATGTTTGGTTCAGTGGTGGTCGTAAGTCGAGGAATACCTATCATCGAGAAACCTAACCTGGCTTAGCTGTAAATTCCACTGAAAAAAACATTCACCGAAATTGACCAAAATGCTTCCTGGAACATAGAACATAGAATCCTTGGTCTGGAAGGGACCTTAGAGGTCCTCTAGTCCAACCCCCTTTCTCAAGCAGGAGATCTGATACCATTTCAGGCAAATGGCTCCCCAATTTCTTCTTGAAAACCTCCAGTGTTGGGGTACCTACAACCTCTGGTGGCAAGCCGTTCCACCGACTCATTGTTCTCACTTGTGTGTAAATTCCACTGTAAATTTACTGTGTGTAAATTCCAGGTTGCTTCTCTCCTTGATTAGTTTCCACCCATTGCTTCTTGTCCTGGTCACTGCGTTTTTGTATTTGCCAGCTGAGCTTCCTTTTTGGACTTTAAGACTTACCGTAGGTAGCTTGCCAGACTGTTATCTCTAAGCTACTGCGCATGTCTACATTCTTTTCTTTCTCTTCTAACTTTCTTTGTCCGCCTGCCGAGAGGTGAGCAGGAACGCTGCCAAGATGTAGTAATTAGCTAGTAAGATGTTTGTTTTTATTTCTTTATAATAAAAATGAGTTTCTTAGGATGTATCCTGGTTTATTTTCTCCTGAAAGTATACTCCAAGGAAAAGCCACGATCCACCTCTAATTTAGTGCAATTACCCCAGGAAGGGAACGGGGCTGACAGTCCTGCCCTCTGGGGCCTTGGAGACTCCCTCTTCTTGAGATATTGGAGGGCTTCTATCATGTCTCCCCTAGTTCTTTTCTTTTGAACTTTTACAGAATACATAATAACAGAGTTGGAAGGGACCTTGGAGATCATCTAGTCCGACCCCCTGCTCAAGCAGGAAACCTTATACCCATTTCAGACAAATGGTTATCCAACATCTTCTTAAAAACCTCCAGTGATGGAGCACTTTGCACTAATTATAGGTAGTTCTCAATTTATGACCCCATTGGATTATTGTTTGATATCCCAGAATTATTAACTTTGGCGGCCCTGAAGCGGGGGGAAAGGGTGCAGTTCCCAGAAACAGGAGCGAAGAGGGCAAATTCTTCTCACGGCCAAGAATGACATTCCTTTTTTTTTAAAAAAAAATGCTTTTATTAGCTGAGAGAACAACGTCAGAAATCTTATTGCCATCGAGGGGGAAAACCCACACAAAATAATTGGTATTTTTCTGAACAGATTGCAATTTCCTGCTGTCCACTGGTACCAAGCCGGGTCGTTCACTGAACTGGTGTGTAAAAATAACACAAATAACTTCCTGATCAAAGGCATACGTGCACCCCTTGTCAAAATGCCCTTGACGTGATGTCCCGATGATGCCTGGAGGCGGTGCGGATCTGGATGGGGAGAAACAAGCTCAGACTCAACCCCTCCAAGACCAAGTGGCTGTGGTTTCCGGCGTCCCGGTATAGCCAGCTGGTCCCATTGCTGATTATTGGGGGTGAGATCTTGGCCCCCACAGAGAGAGTTCGCAATTTGGGTGTCCTCCTGGATACACGGCTGTCTTTAGAAGATCACATGACGGCTGTGGCCAGGGGGGCTTTTTGTCAGGTTCGCCTGATTTATCAGTTGTGTCCCTTTCTGGACTGGGACGCCTTGCATACGGTCACTCACGCCCTTGTCACCTCCCGTTTGGACTACTGTAATGCTCTCTCTATGGGGCTCCCTTTGAAGAGCACTCAGAGGCTCCAACTGGTCCAGAATGCAGTCGCACGGGTGAGTATGGGAGTGACACGGCGCACCCATGTGACACCTCTCCTGCGCGAGCTCCCGGTGGTCTTCCGGATGCGATTCAAGGTGTTGGTCACCATCTTTAAAGTGCTCCATGGCTTAGGACCTGGATATTTACAAGATCGCCTTCTGCCACCGATGGTCTCCCACAGGCCAGTACGCTGTCACAGAGAGGGCCTCCTCAGGGTGCCGTTCGTCAATTTATGTCGACTAGCGACCCCCAGGGGGAGAGCCTTCTCTGTGGGGGCTCCCGCCCTATGGAATGAATTGCCCCCGGAGATACGTAGGATCCCCGACCTATGTACCTTTCGCCGTGCCCTTAAGACTTCACTATTTCAACAGGGTTGTCTGACAAAATTATGAATTTTAAATGGGTGTTTTAGTCTTGGAGTTTGTAAAAATAGGGCCAAATTATTTAATATGTTTTAAACTGTTTTTAAATTTTGTGGTATATGTTGTTTTGACTATGGCTCTGCACTGCCCTGAGTCCCTCGGGAGAAGGGTGGTATAAAAAATTAAATAAATAAATAAATATAAATAAATAAATAAATAAATAAATAAATAAATAATAAATAAATAAATAAATAAATAAATAAATAAATAAATAAATAAATAAATAAATAAATAAATAAATAAATGCCTGCTGGGATGGTCACTAATCATAATCAAAATCATAAGTTTTTTTCTCAAGCATATATAAGATAACAGGTAAAACTATAAGCATAATTTGTATATATGAAAAGTGTAAGTAAAGAGAATATTAGGACAGGGATGGTAGGTACAATGTGGACTTATGCACACCCCTTACAGACCTCTTAGGAATGGGGTGAGGTCAACAGTAGACATTTTAAGGTTAAAGTTTTGGGGGTTTGGGGAAGAAACCACAGAGTCAGGTAGTGAGTTCCAGGCATTAATCACTCTGTGGCTGAAGTCATATTTTCTGCAATCGAGTCTGGAGCGTTTTACCTTGAGTTTCTATCTATTATTTGTTCGTGTATTGTTGTGGTTGAAGCTGAAGTAGTCATTAACAGAGAAGGACATCGTGGCAGATGATTTTATGTACTATGCTTAGGTCAGACTGAAGTCGGCGTAGTTCTAAGTTGTCTAAGCCCAAAATTTGAAGTCTGGTGGCATAAAGTATTTTATTGTGGTTAGAGGAATGGAGGACCCTTCTCGTGAAATATCTCTGGACTCTCTCGATTGTATTTATGTCCGATATGCAATGCGGGTTCCAGACAGATGAGCTGTATTCAAGAATTGGTCTAGCAAATGTTTTGTATGCTCTAGTTAGTAGTACAACATTACAGAGAAGAAGCTAAGTAAGATTAGGTTAACAACTCTTAACGCCTTTTTGGCGATATTGTTACAATGGGCTCGGGTACGTAGATCTTTAGAAATGAGTACTCCAAGGTCCTTGACAGAGTGAGGATCATCTACAAGGTCATGTCCATCTACCATATTTTCCGGCGTATAAGACGACCGGGCGTATAAGACGACCCTCCTCAGAGCCATTTAAGGCTCGTCAGAGCCTTATGGGCTGGTCTGCCTGGTTACAGGAGAATGAGACCCGGCGTATAAGACGACCCCCGACTTTTGAGAAGATTTTTGTGTGTTAGAAAGTAATCTTATACGCAGGAAAATACAGTAATTTGTATTTTATGTTTTGATAATGGCAATCATGTGACCCCAGGAAAGTGCAACGGTCATAAATGCATGCCAATTGCCAAGCAGCCAAATTTTGATCACGTGAGTGTGAGGATGCTGTAATGGTCATAAGTGCGAGGAGTGATCGTAAGTCACTTTTTTTTCCAACCCTTTGAAGAGTTCTTAGGTGTAGGGAAATGAAACCCAGCTAGTCCTCGTCTCACGACCACAACTGAGCCCAAAATATCTGTTACTAAGTGAGACATTTGTTCAAAGTGAGTTTTGGCCCCGTTTTTGCCCCTGTCTTGTCGCCCTGGTGAAGTGAAGCACCACAGTTGTGAAATGAATAACACAGTCATTAAGGATGCCACAACAGCCGTAAGGGTGGGAAACAGATGTAACGGATGTAAGTTTACTTACGGATGTAAGTAAAACGAGCCTGGATAGCTCAGCAGACTAATGCATTGTGATTAACTCCAGCTGTCTGCAATTATTGCAAGTTCGAATCTCCCCAGGCTCAAGGTTGACTCAGCCTTCCATCCTTTCTAAGGTAGGTCAATGGAGGCCCCAGTTTGTGGGGGCAATAAGCTGACTTTGTATAAATATACAAAAGTATGAAGGCTATTGCTTAACTCATTGTAAGCCACCCTGAGTCTCCAGAGAAGGGCGGCATATAAATCTAATTTTAAAAAAAAAATGCGAGGACTGGTCATAAGTGCAAGGACTTGTCGTAAGTCACTTTTTCCCTCCCAGTACTTTGAATAGTCCTTATGTGTAGGGCGATGAAGTAGGGTTGTGTCCTGTTTTGAAACACCCCAAAACAACAACAGCCAAGCTTTATTTCGGAAGAGAAAAAAAATATCTGAATTTTAGCTATTTTAAAATAATCCAGCCAGCTCTTCTTCCCCGGACCAATTTCCACCTGTCAAATGGACTCCATCTGAAGGGGGGGGGAGGTCATGGATGTGGGGGGGGGGGAGGGGAAGCCCAGCTGTCCTGACACCAGGTCACCCTTCATAGGCTCCAGTTTGTCTGCCGTCCACTTCCGGAAAGATTTGTCTCTACACGTCGTCTCCCCCCACCTGCTCTCCCTTCTTGTTTTCTTTCAAAGTCAAGAAGTTGGAAATCCCCACCCAGGTTGGGAAAGGACACTGCGGGAATTGTGAAGCTCAAGGTAACACAAATTTTGCAACGAATCGCATTTTGCAACGGTCCCAGCAGCAAAGGGGCATCCGCTAAATCAGGGTTTGTTGAACTTGGCTGCTTTAAGGTGGGTGGGATTCTGGAGGCTGCTGAAGTCCAAATGGCCAAGTTTGAGAAACATGGATTTGTTTATCCCAACCTGTCTCAGCCTCCTACCTAGCACCTTGCAGGTTTCCTTGGACTACAACTCCCATCGTTAGTCATGTGAGCTGGGGATGATGGGGCGGCTCTCCCACCCGTCAGCTCATCTAAAGTCTCGCTCTAGTTTTGTTTTTTTTAAGATGCCAGGAAGAAATTGGTCAGTTGGTCCTGTCCAATTGTCCCTTTCTTTTAAATCTCCTCCTCCTTCTCCTCCATCTCTTCCATCTTCTCATCTCTTCTATCTTCTCATCTTTTCCTTCCTTTTCTCCTCCTTCTCCTCTCCTCCTCTTCCATCTTCTCCTTCTCCTTCCTCTTTCCTCTTCTGATATTCCTCCCTGTCCTCCTCCTCCTCCTCATTGCCTTCTCCTTCTCCCCTCCCCCTCCTTCATCTCCTCCTCCTCATCTCTTCTATCCTCATCTTTTCCTTCCTCTTCTCCTCCTCCCTCTCCTCCTCCTCCTCTCCTCCTTCTCTCTGTTGTGTTCGGTGCACTACCTGACGATGGGAGCACCGTGCCCTGATTGGCTGTTACGGAGTTGCCGCAAGAGCAGGAGTTTTCGTGCTTGCGGATTGGTTATTGGGTTTGACAACTGAGTATAAAAAGGCTGTCACCCTCAGCTGTGGGGTTCTGTTAGTTAGAGCAGCTAGTTGTTGTTATGTTAAATAAATGGAGTTAGACGTTCTGTGTTGCCTCATTATTGCCGCCCTCACAACATAACACTCTCCTTCTCCTTCTTCCCCTCCACCTCCTCCGCCTTCTCCTTCTTCTCATCTATCTTCTCATCGTCTCCTTCCTCTCCCTTCTTCCTTTCCTTCTCCTCCTTCTCCTCCATCTTCTTTCTAATTTTCATCTCCTCCCTCTCCTTCTCATCGCCTTCTTCTTCTTCCCCTCCACCTCCTCCATCTTCTCCTTCCTCTTCCTCTCCTCCTCCTCCCTCTTCTCCATCTCATCTTCTCTTCCATCTCCTCCTCTCTCCCCTCCTCCTCCTCTTCCATCTTCTTTCTAATCTTCACCTCCTCCTTCTCCTTCCTCTTCTGATACTCCTCCCTCCTCCTCCTCATTGCCTCTTCCTTCTCCCACTCCACCTCCTTCATCTCCTCCTTCTCATATCTTCTCTCTTCATCTTTTCCTTCCTCTTCTCCTCCTTCTCCCTCTCCTCCTCCTCCATCTTCTTTCTAATCTTCATCTCTTCCTTCTCCTTCCTCTTCCCTCTTCGGCTACTCCTCTCTCCTCCTCCTCTCCTTCTCCTCCTCTCCTTCTCCTTCTTCCCTTCCACCTCCTCCAACTTCTCCTTCTTCTCCTATCTTTTCATCTTCTCCTTCCTCTCCTCCATCTTCTCTTCACTTTCCTCCTCCTCTTCCATCTTCTTCTCATTTTCTCCTCCTCCTCCTTCTCCTCCTGAGGCCATAAATGAAAGCCAGGCTTATCACAGAGTTTACAGAAACTCATTCATTGGTGTGCATGTGTCTCTTTGTGTGACTTTCCAAGGTTGGCCGGGAGAAGCCAAAATGTTTTCATCTGTTGCAAAAGGGACCTGCCCTCCATATTTCGGCTGCCTCTTTATTCATCTTATCAGGGTGATAAAGACCCAACCCCTAATTACAGGTGGGCCGGTTCCTATAAACGGAGCCTGAAGATTAGCCCTATTTTTTAAAAAATACCTGAGTGGTTTCGTTGAATTGTGTGTGTGTGTGTGTGTGTGTGTGTTTCTTTAGCCAGGTTTTTCCTATGTAAACCAAAATTTTTCTGCAGCCCTAGTTCAGTGAAGTTACATTCACTAGTTTCTGAGCTTTTTTTTCTTTTGGCAGCCAGCAGGCCTTATGCTGCCCATTGGGAGACTTATATAGATCTATTTCTGGCTTGTTAGCCTTCATCAGTTAGCCATACCCACGTCTCATGTATCCTCCTGTAAAGGTACAATATCTATTTTCTTACTTTTGGTAGGTTTTATGTGTGTTTTTCTTTTTGCCAGGTTTTTCCTAGTAAACCAAGATTTTTCTGCAGCCCTAGTTCAGTGAAGTCACATTCACTAGTTTCTGGGCTTTTTTTCTTTTGGCAGCCAGCAGGCCCTATGCTGCCCATTGGGAGACTTATATAGATCTATTTCTGGCTCGTTAGCCTTCATCAGTTAGCCATACCCACGTCTCATGTATCCTCCTGTAAAGGTACAATATCTATTTTCTTACTTTTGGTAGGTTTTATGTGTGTTTTTCTTTTAGCCAGGTTTTTCCTACGTAAACCAAGATTTTTCTGCAGCCCTAGTTCAGTGAAGTCACATTCACTAGTTTCTGGGCTTTTTTTCTTTTGGCAGCCAGCAGGCCCTATGCTGCCCATTGGGAGACTTATATAGATCTATTTCTGGCTCGTTAGCCTTCATCAGTAAGCCACACCCACATCTCATGTATCCTCCCTGTAAAGGTACATGATTTTACCCTGTAAAAGTACATTATCCCAGCTGAGCCATGCGATCATCAGAGGCGCTTTTTTTTTACTTTTAAAAGCATTTTTTCGGCCAAAGAGGTTATAGAAAAAATGCTTTTAAAAATAAAAATAAAAAAGCCTCTGATGATTGCGCGGTTCAGCTGGGCAATTGGGGGGGGGAGGGATTTTTGCTACTGGTTCTCCGAACCGCCCGCCTCCATCACTACCGGATCGGGCGATCCAGTCCGAACTGGGAGCATTTCACCCCTGCGTACAACCATTCGTTTAGTGACCAAGGTTATAGCCCCATTTTAAAAAGCAACTTACAAGCAGTGCTCACGCTTACAAGAATCCTAGCACCTCTGCAGTCACATCAGTGGTGAAATTCAATTTTTTTCCCTACTGGTTCTGTGGCCGTGGCTTGGTGGCCGTGGCTTGGTGGGGGGGTCCATGTGACTGGGTGGGCGTGGCCAACTTTTTTTTTTACTTTTTAAAGCATTTTTTTTACTACTTATTTGCCCAAAAGGGTAGTAAAAAATGCTTTTAAAAAGTTTTTTAAAAAAGGTTCCGATTATCACACGGCACAGCTGATTAGCACAGCTGATTGGCACAGCTGATTGTTGGAACCTTTTAAAAAAACTTTTTAAAAGCATTTTTTACTACCGGTCCGGGCAAACCGGCCTGAACCGGTAACATTTCACCCCTGGGTCACATGATCAAAATCTGGGTGGTTGGTAGTCAGCATATATTCAGCATCGTAACCTTCTCAGTTGCCTTTCGACAAGAAGTCAATAGGAAAAGCTGGATTCACTTAATGCCCGTCTGATTCATTTAATATCTGCAGTAATTCACTTAATAACTATGCCAATGTAGAAAGTCAGCACCCACTTTTATCTATTCTTTATTCTATGATCAATCCACCCGTACCAATCATCCCACACCGTATAATATTCTGAGTCTTCTTTCTCATTTAAGTCTAACGTTAATTTGTTCATTTCGGCACATTCTAGAACCTTCTGAATAATAGGGTCCTCTGGTGGTGTGTCCTTTCCTTTCCAATATTGGGCGTAAGCTATTCTTGCTGAAGTGAGTATATGTATGATTAGATATCTCTCCCCCCCCCCCGATATTTCGTCTTTAGTATTCCCAGGAGAAATGTTTCAGGCATCAATTTGATTTTTTCATTGGTTGATTGTGCTAGGCAATTTTGAATTTTTCTCCAATACCTCATCGCTTCGGGACAGGGCCACCCCATGTGAAAGGAGATACCTTGGGACATCCACATTTCCAACATTTGGGGCTTACATTTGGATAGATTTTTGCTAATCTCGCGGGCGCTAGGTGCCATCTGTATAGCATTTCATATTGGTTTTCCTTGTGTGTTGCCGCTTTGGTTAATTTATAGTTTCCATTCCAGATCATCTCCCATTCGTCCAAATTTATATTATGTCCAATATTTTTGGCCCACGCTATCATTGGCTCTTTTACTACCTCTTCCGCCCTTTCGAATTCTAATCAATAATTGTATAATCTAGATAGTACTTTTTTTCCTGGGCCTATTAGTAATTTGTCTAATCTGTTTGTTTCCATCTCAGTGCCAAATTCTTAGTTTTCATCCATTGTTTCTTATCTTGCCTTCTGGTGCTTTATACCATAATATTTCAAAACATTTTTGCTCCGTGCAATCCGTTAAGGATATGACAGGAGATGGTATCTAACTTCCCGGATTGTCACTGCGTTGAAATCAATCCCTGTGAACTTCTGCTGCTTATTGCAAATGAAGCAATGTATTTTTGGGGGTTTGTTTTTTTTCCCTGAGAAAATGTAACCTGCCTATTAATCTTGAAGCCAAAAGCACCTTTTGACGTGAATCAGCAAAGCGGATGGCTTCCTGGGCTGGAAATACCTGAGGCCAGGTGTGTTCCCTGTTGCCTGCGTGCCTGGATCCGTCTTTTTGTTTATTTGTTTTTTTGGGGCTACGCCTGTAGACTTCCAGGGAGAAGGAAGCGGCTTCTGAGCATGTGCAAAATGACAGGCCAGGCTTGGATGCTTTGTGTCTGCTGAATGAGTCACGTAAAAACAGGGGAAATCCTTTAGACACCTGGACAAAAATAAAAGTTGTGACTTGCTTGGGCAGGCCAGGGGCATTCAGAAATATGCACGGAGCTCCCTTTGCTATTCCTTCCTTTGTATGCAGGCAGTCCTTGACTTACAACCACAACTGAGCCCCAAAATTTCCGCTGTTGAGCGAGACAGTTCTTAAGTGAAATTTCCCCCCATTTTAAGACTTTTTAAAGTGTTTTGTTAAGGGAATCGCTGCCGTTGTTAAGCCAGTAAGATTTAGATTTTAGATTTAGATTTTATTGGATTTATATACCGCCCTACTCCCGAAGGACTCAGGGCGGTGTACAGCCAACAATAAAAAATACATAAATACAAAATTTAAAACCCAACTAAAAACAGATTAAATAAATTTGGCCCAGACAGAATTAAAACACCCCAAATAATTTAAAACAAATTAAAATAAACTTAAATTAAAAGTAACATGGTTGCTAAGTGAATCTTGGCTCCCCCACCGACTTTGCTTGTCAGAAGTTCGCAAAAGGGTATCACGTGACCCTGGAGACATTGCGACCGTCATAAATATGAGTCAGTTGCCAATTCTCCAAATTTTGAACTTGTGACCACGGGGATACTGCAGTGGTCATAAGTGTGAAAAACAGTCAAAAGTCCCTTTTTTTCAGTTTAATAGTTCCTGCTATTAAGCCTTTGTTTCACCCAGTCTGTATGTGCACTTTTGGGTTTTCTTGCGTAAGTGTAAGACTTTCCTTTTCTCTAAATTGAATTTCATTTTGTTAGATCATTTGCAAAGCTGGAAAAGTAAGAAGAGAGGAAGGGGGAAAAGAGGGGGTATAGTGTAATGGGAGAAAAGCAGGAAAAAGGCACCAACTTCCGACTCTCTTTGGCACAGTTAAAGGTAACACCATTCCAACTACAACTTTTTGCTGTTACACAACAGGGTGTCCACGCCCTTTCTATAACAATAAATCCATCTAGTTTACAAAAACGGAATCAAAGTTTCATATTTTAATAAACTCGTGGCAAACACAAAAATCTGGAAGCCATTTCAAACCAGAGACAAAATTAAATATGATCTCTTATTTTGAATGAAATAAGGGTGAAATGCTACCAGTTCAGGCCGGGTTGCCCGAACCGGTAGTAAAAAATGCTACTGGTTTGCTGAACCGGTAGTAAAAAATGCTACTGGTTTGCTGAACCGATAGTAAAAAATGCTACAGGTTTGCTGAACCGGTAGTAAAAAATGTAAAAAAGAAAGTTCCAATGATCGCGCATCGTTCAGCTGATCGTCGGAATTTTTTTAAAAAAACTTTTTAGGCATTTTTTTTTACTACCAGTTCGGGCAAATAGGTAGTAAAACATGCTTTAAAAACGTAAAAAAGAGGCTCCGATGATCACAGCTTGCGATTGTCGGAACTTTTTAAAAAACTTTTTAAAGCATTTTTTACTACCTATTTGCCTGAGCTGGTAGTAAAAAATGCTTTTAAAAAGTTTTTAAAAAGGTTCCCACACGCGCCGCAGCTGATCACCCCCTTACTTACCTTCCCAAGCCTCCTTTTGGTGTGCACTGCGCACTGCGCACTGTTCGTGTGCGCAGCTTGCATTTGGTGGGCAATGTGCATGCATGGCCAGCCAACTAGTAGTAAATCAGTTCAGATTTCACCTCTGCATCAAAGTAACATTTTTTAACCATCTCAGCTTCCCTTGCTGCGTGGGGAATAACATCTCATTCATTCTCGTGTTTTCAAATCTAGTCCATAGCCATTTTACCAACTGTTTTTTTCTTTCTTTCTTTCTTTCTATTTTACACTTCGATAAACTAATACAAAGTTTTAACATAAAAATTCATTTGCAACCTGGGAACGCTTGCCGGCGGAGAGCCGGTCCGGTCCCCGGCTATGCCACGTGGCATTTTGGTTTGGGATGCTATTTCCATCTGATTTTAATGCCAATTCAGAGGGTCAAGTTGAACGCTGAAAGGCCGATTCCCCTGGGTGGGAGAGGATTTTGACCGGTCAGGTGGCAAAAAGACAAAAGACCACATCCCCAGGGGACTGGCCTATCCCCACCTAGCTGATAGAGCCATCCCCTTCCTGGCTTTCACTGCCAGCCATCTGGGAGGCGAAAGGGGTTTGGGGGGTGGAGGGTGGAGGAGAGAGAAAGGAGAGAGAGAGAGAGAGAGAGAGAGAGAGAGAGAGAGAGAGAGAGAGAGAGAAGGGTGCATCTGAAATGAGCAAAGCCAGCCCAACTCTTCTTGGTTGGGGACAAAAGGAACACTCGTCAAAGGATTCTTGGACCATCCGAGGGGAAATTTCCATCTGTCGTCAGGGCAGCCTGCGGTGGTCAGGGGATGACAACGCAGTCCTGGCTTTGACCCTTAACCTGACAAAGTTGCCGTAGGTCTGCTGGTCCAAGAAGGGGTAGAGGTCTGGAGGAACAACAGAATATGGAAGGGATCTTGTAGGTCATCTAGTCCAGCCTCTCCCACCCAACACCATTTCCGACAGATGGCAGTCCAGTCTCTTCTTGAAAGCCTCCAGCGATGAAGCTCCCACAACTTCTGAAGGCAGCTTCTGTTCCATGGATTGATTGCTCTCACTGTCAGAAAATTATTTATTTATTGGCTCGATTTATATGCCGCCCTTCTCCGGAGACTCAGGGCGGCTTACAATGCATTTAAGCAATAGCCTTCATACTTTTGTATATACCTGCTTAATAGGGCTTTTGCGCCCCCCCCCCCCAAGCAGTGTTCTTTTTTTATACAAAGTCAGTTTATTGCCCCCACAATCCGGGTCCTCATTTTACCGACCTCGGAAGGATGGAAGGCTGAGTCCACCTTGAGCCTGGGGAGATTTGAACTCACAGTAATTGCAGGCATCTGGCAGCTAAGTGCTACTTTAATAGCACTTAAGTCCACTGCACCACCAATTCCTCCTTATTTCCAGGTTGAATCTCTCCTTGGCCAGTTTCCATCCATTATTCCTTGTCTGGCCTTCAGGTGCTTTGGGAAACAACTTGTCCCAGTGGTGGGATTCAATTTTTTTTACTACTGGTTTTGTGGGTGTGGCTTGGCAAGCGTGGCATGGCTTGGTGGACGTGGCTTGGTGGGCATGGCAGGGGAAGGTTACTGCAAAATCCACATTTCTTCCTGATCAGCTGCGACTCGGGTGGCAGAGAATAGATGCAGTTGGGGCCAGACAGGTGGTATTTACTGGTCCTCCAAACTACTTCTACTACTGGTTCCCCAGAAATGGTCAGAACCTGCTGAAATCCACCATGGCTTGACCCCCTTCCTCCTCTCTGTGGCAGCCCCTCAAATATTGGAAGACTGCTCTCATGTCTCCCCAGTCCTTCTCTTCACTAGACTAGCCAGGCCCAGTTCTAGTAACTGTTCTCCAGATAGGATAGATCGATCGATAGATTGATAGATAGATGAAAGATAGATAGATAATAGATAGATAGATGATTGAGAGAGTGCAATGATAGATAGATGATAGATAGATGATAGATAGATAGATGATAGAGAGAGCGCGATGATAGATAGATGATAGAGAGAGATGATAGATATAGATAGATAGATAGCTAGATGATAGATGATAGATAGATAGATAGATAGATAGATAGATAGATAGATGATCGATAGATAGATAGATGAAAGATAGATGATAGAGTGAAAGATGATAGAGAGAGATGATAGATAGATGATAGATACATGATAGATAGATGATAGAGAGAGTGCGATGATAGTTAGATGATAGAGAGATGATAGATAAATATAGATAGATAGAGAGATAGAGAGATAGATGATAGATGATAGAGAGCGATGAGATAGAAAGATAGATAGATAGATAGATGAAAGATAAATAGATGATAGAGTGAAAGATGATAGAGAAAGATGATAGATAGATGATAGATGATAGAATGATAGACAGACAGATAGATAGATAGATAGATGATAGAGAGCGACGATATAGATAGATAGATGAAAGATAGATGATAGAGTGAAAGATGATAGAGATGATAGAGAGATGATAGAGAGAGCGCAATGATAGATGATAGAGAGAGATGATAGAGAGATGAATAGAGAGATGATAGATAGATAGATGATAGATGATAGAGAGAGATGAGATAGATAGATGATAGATAGATGATAGAGAGAGACGCTAGATAGATAGAGATGATAGATGATAGAGAGAGTTGATAGATAGATAAATAGATTATAGAGAGATGATAGAGAGATAGAGAGATAAAAACTAGATAGATAGATAGATAGATAGATAGAAAGATAGATAGATAGATGATAGATAGATAGATGAAAGATAGATAGATGATAGAGTGAAAGATGATAGAGAGAGATGATAGATAGATGATAGATAGATGATAGAGAGAGCGCGATGATAGATAGTTAGATGATAGAGAGATGATAGATAAATAGAGAGAGATAGAGAGATAGAGAGAGATAGAGAGATAGATGATAGATGATAGAGAGCGACGAGATAGAAAGAAAGATAGATAGATAGATGAAAGATAAATAGATGATAGAGTGAAAGATGATAGAGAAAGATGATAGATGATAGATGATAGAATGATAGACAGACAGATAGATAGATAGATAATAGAGAGCGACGATATAGATAGATAGATGAAAGATAGATGATAGAGTGAAAGATGATAGAGATGATAAAGAGATGATAGAGAGAGCGCAATGATAGATGATATAGAGAGATGATAGAGAGATGAATAGAGAGATGATAGATAGATAGATGATAGATGATAGAGAGAGATGAGATAGATAGATAGATAGATGATAGAGAGATGATAGAGAGAGATGCTAGATAGATAGAGATGATAGATGATAGAGAGAGTTGATAGATAGATAAATAGATTATAGAGAGATATGATAGAGAGATAGAGATAAAAATTAGATAGATAGATAGATAGATAGATAGATAGATAGATAGATAGATAGATAGATAGAAAGAGATAGATAGATGATAGATAGATAGATAGATAGATGAAAGATAGATAGATAGATGATAGATAGATGATAGAGTGAAAGATGATAGAGAGAGATGATAGATAGATGATAGACAGATAGATAGATGATAGATGATAGAGAGAGATGAGATAGATAGATAGAGATGATAGATGATAGAGAGAGTTGATAGATAGATAAATAGATTATAGAGAGATATGATAGAGAGATAGATAAAAACTAGATAGATAGATAGATAGATAGATAGATAGATAGATAGATAGATAGATAGATAGATAGATACCGTTTGAAGTTACAACAGCATTGAAAAAAGTGACTAATGACCATTTTTAATATCAAGGTTGAGAAGCACTTTTCTAGCATATTCTCACAGGTGGAGGGCATGCTGGCTAGGGAATGCTGGGAGTTGAAGTCCACCTTTCTGCCTGAGGAATGCTGGGAGTTGAAGTCCATGCTTTTTGTCTGAGGAATGCTGGGAGTTGAAGTCCACCCATCTTAAAGCTGGCAAGGTTGTGAAATATTGCTCTAGGCCAGGGCCTGACTTCCCAAACAGAGCAACCTCCAGATTTCTCAATAGGAATTCTCAGGTATCTCAACAAAACCAGTTCGGGGAGTTGAGGTTCTCTTCATGCAGAGGAGGGTCACCTTGGAGAAAGCAGGATAATCCAGACTCAACCAGGACCTGATTACCAAATTCTTGGACGGCTCAACTTGACCCGTGAGAAAAGGAAGGAGCTGAGTCTGCTGTTCTTGTAGTAAGAACTCTTGTGGGAACTCAACAATGCAATAATATTACACCCATGTTTTCTTGAAGTAGCCAGCAGAAATAACCTTATTCTCCAAGGCAAGAATTCTCCATTTCCCTCTTTGGAAATTTACACACCTGTGATGGAATTGACCAACAAAGTGAAATTGACTGATAGATGAAAGAAACGAGTTTGGCGAATTTTATTTCTGCTGGGAAACCTTTACAGATAGTCCTCGATTTACGACAATTTATTGATCCCAAAATTTTCACCGATAAGCAAGACAATCGAGTTTTATGACCTCACTTTATGACCTTTCTTGCCACCGTTGTTAAGTGAATCACCACCGTTGTCAAGTTAATCACACAGTTGTTAAGTGAATCCGATTTCCCCATTGACTTTGCTTATCAGATGGTCACAAAAGATGATCACGTGACCCCGGGACACTGCAACCGTCGTAGATGTGAGTCAGTGGTCAGTTGTCCGAACTTTGATTACATGACCACAGGGATGCTGCAACGGTCGTAAGTGTGAGAAATGGCCCTAAGTTATTTCTTCACTGCTGTTGTAACATTGAACGGTCATTAAATGAATTCTTGCGAGTTGGGGACTCCTTGCATTGGACTTTTTGGCAAGAAACTGAAAGAAAATCTGATTTGAGGAATGGGTGATTAATACAGGTAGTCCTCGACTTACGACCGCTCATTTAGTGACCGTTGAAAGTTACGACGGCACTGAAAAAAGTGACTTGTGGCCGTTTTTCACACTTATGACCGTTGCAGCATCCCCTCCCTGGTCACGTGATCAAAATTCAGATGCTTCCGACTCACATTTATGACAGTTGTAGAGTCCCGAGATGTGATCCCCTCTTGCGACCTTCTGACAAGCAAAATCACCAGGGAGGGGGGGAGCCAGATTCACTTAACAACAGTGTCACTCACTTAACAAATGCAGTGACTCACTTAACAACGGTGGCAATAAAATGGGTAAAATGGGGTAACAACTGACTTCCCAAACGTTTCACTTTGCAACTTAAATTTTCGGGCTCCGTTGTGTCGTAACTCTGAGGACTGCCTGTATTAGATGATGATTAGCAAAATAACGGGGACCAATGATAACTTTAGCATAAGAATTTGATGAATTGTTTTATCTATAGGTGGGTCAAAGAAAGAAGTTTTTTTTCGACGAATTTTTTTCTTCGTTGTTCCGCATGTTTACTTCCGCTCCCTTCTGTGCCGTTTTCAAATTCCATTTATTTTTATTTCTGTTCATTTCTCATTTCCCTTTGCATCATTTTGGAAACTATAAAGTTTTATACGGGTGGTTCTCAACTTACGACAGTTCATTTAGTTGCCATTCAAAGTTACAACGTCCCTGGAAAAAAATGACTTACGGGCATTTTCACCCTCAAGACCGGGGGTTAAATGTAAAATGTGTTTCTATCGGTTCGGTGGGCGTGGCTTGGTGGGGGGGGGGTAATGTGACTGGGTGGGCGTGGCCAACTTTTTTTTTTTTAACTTTTCAAAGCATTTTTTCTAATGCTTTGAAAAGCCTCTCTGCCGATGAGGCAACTCAGCTGGGATCGTCAGAGAGGCTTTTAAAAAAATGCTTTGAAAAGCCTCTCTGCTGATCAGGCAACTCAGCTGGGATCGTCAGAGACTTTTCAAAGCATTTTTTTAAACCACCTCTTCGGCCAAGAGGTTGCAGGAAAAAATTCTTTGAAAAGCCTCTGACGATCCCAGCTGAGCCACACAATCATCAGAGGCTTTTTTTTAACTTTTAAAAGCATTTTTTCGTTGGAAGAGATTGTAAAAAAAATGCTTTTAAAAGTAAAAAAAAAAGCCTCTGATGATCCTGTGGCTCAGCTGGGCCTGGTGTGTGTGTGTAGGGGGGGGGGGGCGCAGGGATTTTTGCATCCCACATAGTCATGTGATTTAAAGTACAATACTTGACCGCTGTCTTATAGTTATGACGGTCACCATGTCCCGGTGTGTGTGTGTGTGTGTGTGTGTGTGTGTGTGTGTGTGTGTGTGTGTGACGCGATCTCCTTTTGCGATCTTCCGATGAGCAAACTCAATGGGGGGGAGCCGGATTCACTTAACAACCGTGTGACTGATTGAACAGCTGCACTTAACGAACGTGGTGAGGAAAGTTGTAAAGTGGAACAAAACTCACTTAACAAATGTCTCACTTAGCAACATGTCTTCTGGGCTCAATTGTGGTCATAAATTGAGGATTACCTGTATATAGTAGCTCTCGATGTCCTATCCCTCTTTGATGAAGCTGGCTTGGGCCATTCAGGCAGATTCCCCCAATCAGCTGTTGCAGATAACCTGACCGGAGCTGGGTGTGCGGATTAAGATAATAATCAGCTGCTCGTAATTCAGATCGAGAGAGTGACGAGGCCACTTTCCTGGAGAGAGTGTGTGGTTGTGTCTTCTGGCAGATGATTCAGCAAGACGGGCATGCAAATGGGGAATTCACCTACGTTGCACAAGTCCAGCAAGGAAACACCCCCCACCCCCAATCCCTCTGCCCCAGGCTTTAGCTTTAGGGGGAAAAAATATAGAGGATATAGTCTGTGTGTCTGCATGATTCTCTCTCTCTCTCTCTCTCTCTCTCTCATTTTCTGTTTTTCTCTTTCTCTCGTTCTGTCTCACACTCTTTCTCTCTCTCCATCTCTCTCTGTCTTTCTGTCTTTCTGTTTTTCTGTCTTTCTCTATGTGTGTGTGTATATGTGTCTCTGTCTCTCTTGTTCTCTTTCTGTCTTTCACTTTCTGTCTCTCTCTCTTTCTGTCTCTGTTTCTCTCTGTGTGTCTCTCTGTTTCTCTGTCTGTCTGTCTTTCTCTTTCCCTCTGTCTCTGTCTTTGTCTCTGTGTGTGTGTCTCTCTCTCTCTCTATTTCTCTGTCTCTCTGTCTGTCTTTCTCTTTCTCTATGTCTCTGTCTCTGTCTGTCTGTCTTTCTCTTTCTGTCTTTCTCTCTCTGTCTCTCTGTGTCTCTCTATTTCTGTCTGTCTTTCTGTCTCTCTCTCTCTCTCTGTCTCTCTCTCTCTCTGTGTGTCTCTGTTTCTCTGTCTCTCTGTCTGTCTGTCTTTCTCTCTTTCTCTTTCTCTTTCTCTGTCTCTCTGTGTCTCTCTGTTTCTGTCTGTCTTTCTGTCTGTCTGTCTCTCTCTGTCTCTCTCTCTGTGTGTGTCTGTTTCTCTTTCTCTCTCTGTGTGTCTCTCTATTTCTGTCTGTCTTTCTGTCTGTCTGTCTCTGTCTGTCTCTCTCTCTGTCTCTCTCTCTGTGTGTGTCTCTGTTTCTCTTTCTCCGTCTCTCTGTTTCTCTCTGTGTTTCTCTGTTTCTCTGTCTCTCTCTTTCTGTCTCTGTCTCTGTCTCTCTCTCTCTCTTTCTCTTTCTCTTTCTGTCTCTGTCTCTCTTTCTATTGCTGTGTGTGTGTGTGTTTCTCTCTCTCTGTTTCTCTGTCTCTCTGTCTCTCTGTGTGTGTCTCTCTCTCTGCCTTTCTCTCTGACTTTCTCTGTCTTGTCTCTTTTTCTCTTTCTCACTCTCTCTCTCTATCTTTCTGTTTCTCTCTGTGTGTGTCTCTCTCTCTTTCTCTCATGTACTCAAAATTCGCTTGACAACTGACATGGATTTATGACGGTTGCAGCATCTCAGGGTTATGTGGTCACCGTTTGCAACCTTCGGACAGGACAAATCTACGCGTCCCAGGATAATGTTGCAGGATCTGATCTGGGTCGGTCAACAGGACCGGAGGTTTCAAATTTCTTCCCGTCTTGCTTTTTTAAAAAGTCCAACTTTCACAACCGACTCCTTGGATCATGGTGGCTTCTAAATAAATAAACATTGTCGAAAACAGGGATGAAAACTTTTCTCCTGGCTGTGGGAACGTCCTGGAGAAATCCTCTTGATTCTTCATGATCCTAGTTGATAGGAGGTTTTCTGATCTGGATATTTACAAGGGGAGCTAGAAGCAGCTACGTTTGGTCCTTTTGCAAGTTTTGGTGAATAAGAATATCAAGAGTATCAACCAGAATACAGGTTGTCCTCGAGTTACGACCGCAATTGAGCCCCAGATTCATGAGGCTAAACGAAACGGCCGTTCAGCAAGTTTTTGGCCCATTTCTTGCTGCCTCTGTTCAGCAAACCGTTGCATTTCTTAGGCGAGGAACAAAGTTGTTAAGCGAATCCGGATTCCTTATGGACACTGCTTGTCAATAGGTCGCAAAAGTGGATCGCGGGACGCTGCAACCGTCATAAATCGGGAACCACTTGCCAAGCACCTGAATTCTGATCATTTGACCACAGGGACGCTACAGTGGCCGGAAGTGTGAAAAATGGTCATCGCTCCTTTTTTTCCCAGGGCGTTGTAACTTTCGACGGTCCGTAAATGAACGGTCATAAGTGGAGGACTACCTGTAACAGAGAGAGAAGGGACCTCCTAGTCCGAGCCCCTGCTCAAGAAGTGATGGGTAATCTTTTTGCTATCGTGTGCCAAAAGCTGGGGAGTGTGAGACGTTCCTTGTGCGCGTGCCCATACCCATAATTCAATGCGCCTCGCCTCCCCTTGCATGCACCAGTGACCCCCCCCCATGCTCCCCCTGCTTATTGCATGGTGGACATGATAGGCCTGTTTTTTTGCCCTCCCCAGGCTCCAGAGCCTTTCTTGGAGCTTGGGGAGGGCGAAAACAGCTTTCCCCATCCCACTGGAGAGCAGAAATGGCCCGTTTTCTGACTGGAAGGCCTGTTTTTCGCCCTCCCCAGACTCCGGAGCCTTTCTAGGAGCCTGGGGAGGGCGAAAACAGTCTTCCCCATCCCACTGGAGACCAGAAATGGCCCGTTTTCTGACTGGAAAGCACGTTATTCGCCCTTCCAGCCTCCAGAGGCTTTCTAGGAGCATGGGGAGCGTGAAAACAGCCTTCCCCATCCCACTGGAGAGCAGAAATGGCCCATTCTGACTGGAAGGCCTGTTATTCGCCCTTCCAGCCTCCAGAGGCTTTCTAGGAGCATGGGGAGCGTGAAAACAGCCTTCCTCATCCCACTGGAGACCAGAAATGGCCCATTTTCTGACTGGACGGCCTGTTTTTCGCCCTCCCCAGGCTCCAGAGGCTTTCTAGGGGCATGGGGAGGGCGAAAACAGCCTTCCCCATCCCACTGGAGAGCAGAAATGGCCCATTTTCCGACTGGAAGGCCAGTTTTCGCCCTCCCCAGACTCCGGAGCCTTTCTAGGAGCATGGGGAGGGTGAAAACAACATTCCCCACCTCTCTGGAAACCCATTTCCTGACTTCCGGTAGGCCCGGAATCAAATATTGGAATATTGCTATCATGTCACTCTTCGTCCTTCCTCTTCGTTGCTCTTCTCCTCTGCACTCTTTCTAGGAGCTCAAGAATCTGGCCGGCCACTTCAGTTGACTCCATGGTTTTTCCTGCATTTCACACAATCCTTTTTTTTAAATTTTTGATCCCTTCGAGGGTTTGTGCAATCCTGTGAACGACGCGTTTACTGAACGGCCTGGTGGATTTGCACAACTCGGCCAAAAGGAATCCAAGGTTAGCACCAACGGAGCTTAGCACACAATCCCAAGACAACGGGCAAATTTTTAACTCCGCGGGTGAAAGGTCAGTTGTTAAGAAGGCAGCCCATGAATTAAAACGGCATGCAAATGGGTTGGTGTCAACCTTAGATTAGAGGTGTTGAAATCTTAGCCACTTTCAGACCGGTGGACTTCAAGTCCCAGAATTCCCCAGCCAGCCATGCTGGCTGGGGAATTCTGGGAGTTGAAGTCCAGCGGTCTGAAAGTGGCCAAGTTTGAACAATACTATGATTTAGTCTTTCAGGCCAGGGGATTTTGCCCTCCAAAATTGAACAAGTGAGAGAATGGGAGGGGAAAGATTTTTTTAAAAAATATGGGTTGGGCTAGAAAGCATGTCAAAAGAGCAAAGGTGACTTATGGCGAAAGATAAACGGGGGAGGAGGAGGGGGCTGGAGAAGGAAAGGTGAAGCCAGGAGCCCCCCCGCGCAGAATAAAGGATGCAGCAACTCAACCAGGTAAGACATGGGTGTATATATAGCTTTCAGTTTATATGATAGAAATGGCGTTCTGCTGATCAGAATCTGCACTGGGTGGATCCATTCAGCTTTGGGGAGGTGGGGGTGGGGGTGGGGGTGGGGGGTTTCCAAGATCCATTTTTATAGTTTTGGTCACCACGATATAAAAACGATGTTGAGACTCTGGAAAAGAGTGCAGAGAAGAGCAGCTAGGATGATGAGGGGACCGGAGGCTAAAACATACGATGAACGGTTGCAGGAAGTGGGCACATATATATGCGTGTCTGTGTGTCTGTCTGTCTGTCTGTCTACCGGTATCTCTCTCTCTCCTTCTCTCTCTCTCTCTCTCTCTCTCTCTCTCATCTCTATCTATCTCTCTATCTCTCTATCTCTCTATCTCTCATCTATCTCTATCATCTATCTATTTCTATCTATCCCTATCTATCTCTATCTATCTATCTATCTATCTATCTATCTATCTATCATCTATCTACTTATCTATCTCTATCTCTTATCTATCTCTCCATCATCTCCCTATCTCTCCCTATCTCTATCTATCTCTATCTCTATCTCTTTAACTATCTCTCTCTACCTATCTATCTCTATCTCTCTCTCTATCATCTCTCTCCCTCTCTCTATCTCTCATCTATCTATTTCTATCTCTCTCTCTCTATCTCTCTATCTCTCTATCATCTATCTATCTATCTTCTATCTATCTCTATCTATCTTTCTATTTATCTATCTCTATCTATCTATCATCTCTATCTCTCATCTCTCATCTCTCTCTCTCATCTCTCTCTCTCTCTCTCTCTCTCTCTCTCTCTCTCTCTCTCTCTCTCTCTCTCTGTGTCTATCTATCTACCAGTGTCTGTCTGTCTAACATCTTCTATCTCTATCTATGCCTGTCTGTCTATCATCAGAATGCCAGGAGTTCGATCCTGACCGGCTCAAGGTTGACTCAGCCTTCAACCTTCCCAAATCAGTAAAATAAGGACTGAGATTGTTTTGGGGGGGGGGGGGGGGAGGCTGATTGTAAACCGCTCAGAGAGGGCTGTAAAGCATTATTAAAAAGCTGTATATAACTCTAAATACTGTTGCTGTTGCTATGATTGAACGGGGAAAATTCAGGACAAGCCCCTTGTATATAAACAAAGAGCAACTTCCCCCTCCCTTCTAGCCCTGATGATGTTACCTAGTTGGGTCATGAAACGTCTTCAAGACAATAACCAAGCTCAAAGAGCCCCAAGGAGCCCCCTCCCAGATGAACCCTGAGCTACAAGTCTTCCCTTATGTCAGTGATGTGTTATGCGCCACAGGACGATCTGGAGGTGCGAAGATCCCCGAAGATCGGGGGTCTAAGAAGGGGCAGAGGTGGGGAGGAAACAGGGGGACAGATGCTCCAAGCCTCTGATTCAGTC
This sequence comes from Coluber constrictor foxii, assembly GCA_038048745.1. Taxonomy (NCBI): domain Eukaryota; kingdom Metazoa; phylum Chordata; class Lepidosauria; order Squamata; family Colubridae; genus Coluber; species Coluber constrictor. The sequence goes on from JAWJVD010000061.1 coordinate 140,375, forward strand.
TGGAGATTAATTTGAAGGTCCCAAGGAGCACAAAAGAAGACTCCCAGGGCCGAGTGGTGGGTCCCCAATGGTTTGGGCTCCGGAGGGCAAGAGGGGTCGTCAGGAGGAAGACAAAAGGGGGCATAAATCCAACTGGGAAGGCCTCCCTCCCTCCTGTCCCTGACACGTGCCGCCTGCTGCCCTCTCTGCCCGGATCAGCATGGCTCCCCCAGCCCTTCTTTTGTGAGACCCTCCCAAACCTCCTAATGATTCTGCAGCAGCTGAGTTGTCAGCTGGCCGATCGGAGCTGGGCTGGGAGGGACACCTGCCGGCTCCCCATTGCCGTGCCCGGACCCCGAACAGATGTGAGTCCAGCGCCCCCCACCCGGAGGATGGAACAGGGACATTTGGCAGCTGAGGATGGGAAGGAGAGTGATTCCTCCCACTCCCTCCCTTCCTCCTTCCTCTTTTTCCACCTCCCACTTCCTCCTCCACATCTTCCTCCTCCTCCTCCTCTTCTTCATCTCTTCCTCTTCCTCCTCCCTCTTTCCCTTCTCCTCCTCCTCCTCCTCCTCCTCTTCCACTTCCTCCTCCTCCTCCTCTATGTCTCCTCCTCTTCCTCTCTCTTTCCCCTCTCCTTCTCCTCCTCCTCTTCCTTTTCCTCCTCACCCTCTTCTTCCACTTTCTTTTCCACTTCCTCCTCCTCCTCTCCATCTCCTCCTTCCTCTTTCCCTTCTCCTTCTCCTTCTCCTCATCTCTTCCTCCTCCCTCTTTCCCTTCTCCTTCTTCTCTTCCTCCTGTTCCACTTTCTCCTCCTCCTCCTATCTCTCCTCTTCCTCTCCCTTTCCCCTCTCCTTCTCCTCCTCCTCTTCCTCTTCTTCCTCCCCCTCTTCTTTCCCCTCCTCGGATGGAAACTAATCAAAGAGAGAAGCAACCTGGAATTGAGGAGAAACCTGGAATTGTCACAGTAAGGACAATTAACCAGCGGAACAGCTTCCCACCAGAAGTTATGGATGTTCCATCCCTGGAGGTTTTTATGAAGAGACTAGACAACATTTCCCTGAAGTGGTGTAGATTTCCTGCCTGAGCATGGGGTTGGACTAGAAGACCTCCAAGGTCCCTTCCAACTCTTGTTATTCTATTCTATTCTATTCTATTCTATTCTATTCTATTCTATTTCTATTCTATTCTATTCTATTCTATTCTATTCTATTCTATTCTATTCTATTCTATTCTATTCTATTCTATTCTATTCTATTCTATTCTATTCTATTCTATTCTATTCTATTCTATTCTATTCTATTCTATTCTATTCTTTCTATTCTATTCTATTCCCTATTCCCTATTCCCTATTCCCTATTCCCTATTCCCTATTCCCTATTCCCTATTCCCTATTCCCTATTCCATTCTAATTCTATTCTACTTTACTCTACTCTACTCTACTCTACTCTACTCTACTCCACTCCACTCCACTCCACTCCACTCCACTCCATTCCTATTCTATTCTATTCTATTCTCTCCTCCCTCCTCTCCTCTCCTCTCCTCTCCTCTCTCCTCTCCTCTCCTCTCCTCTCCTCTCCTCTCCTCTCCTCTCCTCTCCTCTCCTCCCCCCATCCCATCCCATCCCATCCCATTCCATTCCATTCCATTCCATTCCATTCTGCATTCTATTCTATTCTATTCTATTCTATTCTATTCTATTCTATTCTATCTATTCTATTCTATTCTATTCTATTCTATTATTCTATTCCATTCCATTCCATTCCATTCCATTCCTGTTCTTTCTCTATTCTATTCTATTCTATTCTATTCTATTCTATTCTATTCTATTCTATTCTATTCTATTCTATTCTATTCTATTCTATTCTATTCTATTCTATTCTATTCTATTCTATCCTATCCTATCCTATCCTAATCTATCCTATCGTATCCTATCCTATCCATTCCATTCCATTCCATTCCATTCCATTCCATTCCATTCCATTCCATTCCATTCTGCATTCTATTCTATTCTATTCTATTCTATTCTATTCTATTCTATTCTATTCTATTCTATTCTATTCTATTCTATTCTATTCTATTCCTCCTCCACCAACCCCACTCCCTTCTAGCACTGATGACGTTACCCAGTCAGGTCACAAAATGTTTGCAAGGGAACATCAGGGACTGTGCAGAAAGAGAAAGCCAGATAAGCAAGGATTAAGACCAGACAAACCATCAAGCCGAAGACAGCACCCTAATCAAGGAAGTACGGAGGAAAGAAAACACACTCCAACCAACACTGCCAGGGCAAGCAACAGCATATGAAAAGGGAACAAAACTCCACACTCCCTCGCGCACGTTCGCTCTCTTCGCAACCCAGACAGACGACCATCCCTACGGAATGTGTCTTTGGAGCCAGATTTAAACCCTGGAAGTTGGTTTTTAAGCTTTATCTGAGATGTGTCAGCTTATGTGGTTTAGGAGCCCATGTTGCTCAGATCCCTTTGCCTTTGTTGTGACCTAGGCTTACTGAGTCATTTCAAGACACA
>JAWJVD010000062.1:0-68363 GCA_038048745.1 Coluber constrictor foxii
AACTCTCCACTCCATACAGCAGAATAAGGGAAAACTTTTTAAAACTAAGGCAGTTCTTGACTTTTTTGTTGTTAGTTGAAAAGTTGTGTCCGACCCATCGCAACCCCATGGACTTCAAGCCTTCCTGTCCTCTACCATCTTCCAGAGTCCATTTAAGCTCCGGCCGACTGCTTCAGTGATTCCATCCAGCCACCTCATTCTCTGTCATCCCCTTCTTTTTTTGCCCTCAGTCTTTCCCAGCATTAGGCTCTTCTCCAGGGAGTCGTTCCTTCTCGTTAGGTGGCCAAAGTCTTTGAGTTTCATCTTCAGGATCTGGCCTTCTAAAGACAGTCAAGGTTGATCTCCTCTAGGATTGACCAGTTGATCTCCTCTAGGAGTGATTGAAGTCCAGATATTGTTGTTGTTAGTTGCAAAGTCACGTCTGACCCATCACGCCCCCATGGAAGGACTGGGGACTCTCTCCCCAGGGAGGACTCCCCAGGGAGTCCTTCCTTCTCGTTAGGTGGTCAAAGTATTTGAGTTTCATCTTCAGGATCTGGCCTTCTAAAGAGCAGTCAGGGTTGATCTCCTCTAGGACTGACCTGTTGGATCGCCTTGCAGTCCAAGGGACTTGCAGGAGTTTTCTCCAGGACCAGAGTTCAAAGGCCTCCATTCTTAGGCGCTCAGCCTTCCTTATGATCCAACTTTCACAGCCATACATTGCAACTGGGAGTTCTTGATTTACAACCATTCATTTAGTGACCAAAGTTACAACAGCACTGAACAAAGTGACCTAGGAGACTTTTTTCACACTTACGACCATTGCAACATGGTCACGTAATCAAAATCTGGACGATTGGCAACTGGCTTGTACTTATGACAGTTGCAGCATCCCGAGGTCCCATAATCCCCTTTGGGGACCACCTGAAAAACAAAGTCATGGAGGAAGCCAGATTGGCTTCACACCCGTGTGACTAACTGAACAGCTGAAAAGCTTGCTTCAAAAAATTTCTCACTTAGTGACTGAAGGGCTTGGTTGCGGTCATAAGTCAAGGACCGCCTGTAAAAGCAGGCGTTAGGCCATGGAAAGAAATCCATTGCGGTCAACATCCGATGTTGTCCTTTTTTTAAAAAAAACCTTTTTTCAGTTTCTCCTTCCCAGTTTTTCTCTTTGCTGTATTTAATTTCCTGCCTCAAAGGTGCTTTTTCAGGGGGCAACTGGAATTTATTATTTTATTTTATTTTTTTCCTTTGAAGACGTCCAGTTGCCTCCTGAAAGGAAAGGGGGAAAAAACTCACCTTTGGAACAACCAGGATCTGGATGACTGAGAATCTCCATCGACTTTTAGCGATGCATTTTGGGATGAAGACCCTTCGAATGATGCAAGAGTACGGACAGATTTCCAGAAAAATTGCAGACTACAGGAAGCCTTCTCACTTCAGTTTCAGAGGCAGGCAACACAGCCTCATCCCCAACAGTGAAGGGACACAGGGCAGTGCTCTGCCCCAGCTATGGACCCCAAAGAACGCAGCACACACAAAGTCTGTACAAGCCTTAGTTTACTAAATTAAATCAGTCTTTTTCAAACAAAGGCTGTTAATTAACTTTCTTAACAGCCTACAAGAATCCAAAGAATAAATAATTGTAATCTTACTATGGTTGGCAGAAAGCCCAGAAGCAATTTGCAGAGAATCCAGACGCGAAGTAGAGTGAACTAAAGTTGTTCCCTACAAATTGCTTCAGTTGGTGTTCCTCCTTAAATAGGCTAAGGGAGTGGCCAATTAGCCCCAAGCCTTACTCTTGAGGAGACCTCCTCCTGAGGAGCCACTCCTGCCTTTTGGCAGCTCTGTGTGCCCTTGTATCAAGAAGAGGCTCCTCCTCCTCTTCCTCTTCACTTATGGGAGCTTCTGGAGGTTCTGAAGGCCCTGGCTGAATCCCCGCCTCTGGCACCACATCTTCTCCAGCCTCCTCATTGTCTGACTCAGCTGCCAGCTGCACAGGCTGCTGGCGAATCACCACACCAGCCTCCTCACTGTCGGAATCAGCTACTAGCTGCACAGGCCGCTGACAGGCCACAACAGGCAGGAACCATCTTGCAGAAAACACAGCTCCACAACATGGTCCTTTCAGCAGTTCCAACAAGGCTCCACACCAATTTACGCTGCTCAGGTGACCCTGAGAACACAGACAAATCTCTGAATGGCCTCAACGGCTCTCTAAAACAGGGGTCAGCAGTCTACGGCTCTGGACTTGCAGGTGTCTCTTTCACCCCTCTACTGTGGCTCCCTTTCACTCAAAATGTGTGTCACAATCGCCGATGTGCGACCCCCACCAGTATGTGATTTATTGAGCTTTTCAACCCTTGGTAGGCAAACCATGGATAAATCCAAAAAAGAAAAGTTTCAGAAGAAAACAGAACGAAAACAGGCTCTTTGAGTGTTTAAGGTTGCAGACCCCTGCTCTAAAAGAACGCAAATGACCAGCTGTCTGCAAGGAGAATAAATCCTTCCATTTCCCACCATCCAGTCAGAGCTGAAGAAGCTCCTCGGATGAGAGGGGAAACATCTTCAGAGAAAAACCAGAAAGTCCAGTTGCCTCTTGAAAAAACACTTTTGGGACAACCATGACCTGGATGACTGAGACTCTATAGTCTTTTAATTTCCTCTCACCTGGAGGCCTGGAGATGAAAACATAGGAAGAACGATTGCAAGATTTGGGTTTGGCTAGTCTAGAGCAGGGCGGGCAAATGTGGCTCTTTTACAACCTGTGGACTTCAACTCCCAGAATTCCTGAGACAGCTTGGCTGTCTCAGGAATTCTGGGAGTTGAAGTCCACAGGTTGTAAAAGAGCCACATTTGCCCACCCCTGGTCTTGAGAAAAGAAGAACTAGGGGGGACCTGCAGAGGTGGAATTTGCATAATTTACCTACTGGTTTGCCCAGCACAAAAAATGTGAGCATGCTCCCAATCTTCCATTCATGCGCTTTGCTCCCGCGTGCGCCTGACCTCAAAAACGTGCCTAAATAGGACAGCATAGAGCCGGGGTGGGTAGGTAGGTAGGTAGGTAGGTAGGCACAATTTCCACTACCAATTCCTTTGAACCAGTCTGAATTGACTGAATACGACCTCTGGGGACATGATAGCAGTATTCCAGTATTTGAGAGGCTGTCACAAAGATGAGGGGGTCAAACTATTTTCTAAAGCACCAGAGGGCAGAATCAAGGAGTTCAATTTAGAACTTCAACTTAGAAGTTCAACTTAGAACTTCACCATGTTCGGTCTGGCCTAAGCGTAGTACATAAAATCATCTGCTACAATGTCCTACCGGTCAATGAATACTTCAGCTTCAACCACAACAATATGTAGGAGGTTAGCACCCACCCGTGTCCTAGAAGAATGGAATATTTTAGGAAATATTAAAAAGAGGCAGAATATTATATTTCCCTGGATGAGAAATGGATAAGCATGTTTGTTTGTTTTTTTAATTTGATTTATATACCACCTTTCTCCGAAGAGTCAGGGCTCCTTACAATGCGTTAAGCAATAGCCTTCATACTTTTGTATATTTTATACAAAGTCAGTTTATTGCCCCACAAACTGGGTCCTCAATTTACCCACCTTATAAAGGACGGAAGGCTGAGTCAACCTTGAGCCTGGTGAGATTCGAACTGTGTAATTGCAGACAGCTGGATGTTAATTACGGTGCTTAGTCTGCAGAGCTATCCAGGCTCTTTTGAAGCTGCTCCCATCTTCCTGCCCCCACCCCTTGTCAATGGGCCATTAAGGCCTGGGCCAGTCTAGTCTACATAAGAAAGATGTGTCTCCTTCAGGCACAGCCATAGTAGGAATTGCCAAAGATCCAATAAGATAGGATTAGCCCTCTACACAATAGCAGCAGAAACTCACCACATGTGACCTGGGAAGCATGTGATCTGGGAAGCATGACCATCAACCAATAAGGCTAGCTAAGACCCCCCACCACCTGGAAGTCTGACAACCAATCAGGATACTCTTTCTGGGCTCCAGGAAGTTCAAAGCCAGAGAGCGCATAAAACCCGAAAACTCTCTGTATCTCCCCTTCCTTTTCTGATCAGGAACTCAAGCCATGTGATCCTATCCACCATTAAACCATCTTCCAAGCAGTCTCCATGTCTCCAGTGTCTTTTTCTCACTTGGAGCAGAACCTAGAAGGATGTTTCTTCCAACAAATACACAAGCACACAATAGATACAAACTCAAGGTAAACCGCTCCAAACTCGATTGCAGAAAATATGACTTCAACAACAGAGTTGTCAACACCTGGAATGCACTACCTGACTCTGTAGTTTCTTGCCCAAATCCCCAAAACTTTAACCTTAAACTGTCTACTGTTGACTTCACCCCATTCCTAAGATGTCTTTAAGGGACGTGCATAAGCACACCAGCGTGCCTACCGTCCCTGTCCTACTGTCCCCATTTATTTGTATCCATTTCATGTATTCATAATTATGTCTCCAATTGTATCTGTTATCAAATACATACTTGCCGAAATACATAAATAAATAAAAAATAAATGAAACCTGGAATTGAAGAGAAACTTTCTAACTGTGAGGACAATTAACCAGTAGAACAGCTTGTCTCAGAAGTTGGAAGTTTTTCCAACTTCACTGGAAGTTTTTAAGAAGAGACTGGACTGTCACTTATGATATAGGATCTCCTGCTTGAGCAGGAGGCTGGACTAGAAGACTTCCATGGTCCCTTCCAGCTGTATTCTGATTCTGATCCCTGCCTTTGCTAGGCTTATTCAGCTATCTGCTGCATCTCCACTTGGAGACACACAGAGTTTCTGGCAAGAAGAAATGCTTCCAGTCGATGGGAAGCTTAAAACTGTCGGTGTCCAGAGCTGTGCTTCTGGCACACACTTCTACAGGTGTTAGCACAGCTCAAGCGAAGGGATGAATTACAGCCACCCAGCTGAGATGTAATAAAAGTATGAATTATTGACTCAGCATCCTCCTGAAACAGCTTTGGTCACAGCCTTGGTGTGTTCTGGACTTGATAGAATGAGATTTGTGAGATGTAAAATTACAATCAAAGAGAGTTCAGGATGAAAGATAACCTCCAAGGTTATGAACCCGACATCGCTTCCATTAAAGAGGAACGGCGAAGGGACAAAGATATTGATTCTTCGATTTCATGAATCTAAGGCAAGCGCAGACGCTCAGTTTGACTAGGTGATGACTGGGAAAAGTCATCTCCTCAGCAGACCAAAGGAATGGACCAGGGGAAAAATTGGGGAACAGGTCCAGGGCAGGGCCATTTTAGGAAGATTCAAGGAACTGAGTGAGAAATTGTAGGAGGAAGAGGAGGAGGAAGAGTAGAGGAAGAGAAGGTGGAGAGGAAGAACAGGAAGCAGAGATAAAGGAAAAGGAAGAGAAGGAGGAGGCAGAAGATAAAGACAAAGAGGAGAAAGGAGAGGGAGAAAAATGGAGCAGAAAAGAAGAGGAGGAGAAGGAAGATGAAGAGGAGGAGGAGGGAGGGAGAAGGAGGAAAATGGAGGCAGAAAAGAGGAAGAGGCAGAGGAGGTGGAGGTGGAGGTGGAGGAGAGGAGGAAGAAGACAAAGAGAAAGAGAAAGAGGAGGAGTAGAAAAATGGAGCAGAAAAGAGGAGGAGGAAGACAAAGACAAAGACAAAGACAAAATCAAAGACAAAGGGAAAGAGGAGAAAGAGGAGAAGGAGAAAAAAAGAGCAGGAAAGAGGAGGAGGAGGAGGAGAAAGCCGGAGAAAAGATCAGGAGAAAACGGTGGAAGAGGAGGGGGAGGAAGAGGAAGAAGAAGAGGGGAGGAGGAGAAGGAAGGGAGAATAGTAGGAAGGGTTAGAGGAGGCATTGGAGCAGTGGAACCAGTTAAATATTAATCTAAAATCAAATCAAGTAACCCTCCAGGTTTTAAAATGTTACCAGAACATATGTTGTTCTGAAATATTCATCAGGCTACACATCCCCATTAGAAGCTGTTCATTCAACATAATGCTGGGAATCACTGTGGGTTTTTTATTCTTGCTTTTGACCCGTCTCCCTTGTTTGCTTTCAAAGCAATTCTGGAGAGGCCCCGGAAGCACCTGGGAAGAAGATTGGGGAACTGATGCTGATGTTTCAACTTGTGAAGCTTTTCTAAAAATATGAAAATAGACCATTGGCACCACTTTCGTTGCAGAAAGTAAGTACATCCTTTCCCAACCCATATTTATTTTTTTCCTCAGTTGTAGCCTCTCCCAGTAAAGGGTGAAAAATCTCATTTTTTCCCCCAGGTTCCATGCTGACCTGTATTTTATTAAGAGAAAAATGATCCCATTTCTCTATGGATTTATTTTTTTTCATTCTCCCATCCAATAGAATAACCACACTGTCATCTACTTCTCAAATCTAGATTCCCCCATGCAGAAGCAAAGACACAATTCCTTTGTGCTCCTCTCTCCAAATGAGCCAGCAGAAAGCAAGGCTTATTTGAGGGGATGGAAGTTGATTGAAGAGAAGGAAGAGAAAGAGGAGGAGAAAGAGGAGAGGAAGGAGGAGAAGGAGAAGAAGAAGAGAAATGTTAATATCATTTTATCATGCCTTGGTAAGGCCACACTTGGAATATTGCATTCAGTTTTGGTCGCCACGATGTAAAAAAGATGTTGAGACTCTAGAAAGAGTTCAGAGAAGAGCCACAAAGATGATTAGGGGACTGGAGGCTAAAACCTATGAAGAACGGTTGCAGGAACTGGGTATGTCTGGTTTAATAAAAAGAAGGACTAGGGGAGACATGATAGCAGTCTTCCAATATCTCAGGGATTGCCACAAAGAAGAGGGAGTCAAGCTATTCTCCAAAGCACCTGAGGGTAGGACAAGAAGCAGTGGGTGGAAACTAATCAAGGAGAGAAGCAATTTAGAACTAAATGGATAAATTTCCTGACAGTTAGAACAATTAATCAGCGGAACAACTTGCCTCCAGAAGTTGTGAATGCTCCAACACTGGAAGTTTTTAAGAAGAGATTGGATAACCTTTTGTCTGAAATGGTGTAGGGTTTCCTGCCTAAGCAGGAGGTTGGACTAGAAGACCTCCAAGGTCCCTTCCAACTGTTATTCTATTCTAAGAAGAAAGGAGGAGGAGGAGGAGGAGGAGGAGGAGGAGGAGGAGGAGGAGGAGGAGGAGGAGGAGGAGGAGGAGGAGGAGGAGGAGGAGGAGGAGGAGGAGGAGGAATCGTTTGTTTTTACCATTATTTTATCACTTGGAGAGTTTGTACTACTTTTTCTTATGTATAAATTAATCATATTTTCCCCTGCTTTCTGCTTCAGCATCACAAATATTGAGGTTTATTACAGGTAGAAATTTTGGAGACAATGCTTCTCAAGGATAGCTCTTCCTTATAAAATCTTCATTTTAGGGTTTTTTTTTCCCCCATCCATGGAAGATGGAGGAAGGAGTCAAAGAATTTCATTCATCCCTGGTGACCATCCTCAAGTTGCAATGTAATATAATGAAAGAATAAGTCATAGATTTACATCGTAGCGTGTGATGTTTTTATACTCTTACATAATTCCAAGTTAGACATGAAAAATACTGTAATTCAAATTAATGCATTTCCAACATATGATCAATTACCTTGTACTTCCTGGCCCATTAAAATATATAGTTTTATGCCATCAATAACCAATGTAATAAAAATATATTTCCTTATTGAACTTTTTTTAAGGCAAAAGAAAAAAAGAAAAGAAGCAATAACGGAAAAATTATAATCTCCCAAGTTCCTGGAGGAAAAAAAAAGTGTTGTATTGCATAATAAAATCGCAGAGCATATTGACAAAATTAATTCCTGAAAAAACGGCGACTGTCCATCTTTTATCTTCCACCAAAGCGTTGACACTTGGTTGGGGTTTGAAAAAATAGACTAATAAAAAGAAATTACGACGGGTTGCAAACGTGGAGGAATCAATGAAAATCTCCTTCCTTCCTTCCATTTTTTTCCCCCCGCCATTTGGATATGAAAATAGGAAACTATGGAATGAGCCTTCTTTTGTCTTCAAAGAGGAACCTTTATGGTTTAGTCTTATTGTGATTTTTTTTTTCAGAAAAGTAAAGATAGGATAGGATAGGATGGGATGGGATGGGATGGGATGGGATGGGATGGGATGGGATGGGATAGGATAGGATAGGATAGGATAGGATAGGATAGGATAGGATAGGATAGGATAGGATGGGATGGGATGGGAGGGGAGGGGAGGGGAGGGGGAGGGGAGGGGAGGGGAGGGGAGAGGAGAGGAGACACAAGAAGAGAAGAGAAGAGAAGAGAAGAGAGAGAAGAGAAGAGAAGAGAAGAGAAGAGAAGAGAAGAGAAGAGAAGAGAAGAGAAGAGAAGAGAAGAGAAGAGAAGAGAAGAGAAGAGAAGAGCCTTGGTGGCACAGCAGACTAAAGTGCTGTTAATTAGCACTTAGCTGCCAGCTGCCTGCAATTACTGCAAGTTTAAATCTCACCAGGTTCAAGGTTGACTCAGCCTTCTATTCTTCTGAGGTAGGTAAATTGAGGACCCGGATTCTGGGGCAATAAGCTGACTCTGGGCAATAAGCTGACTTTGTATAAAAAAGAACACCGGTTAAGTGGGGCCGTAAGCCCTACTAAGCAGGTATATAGAAAAGTATGAAGGCTATTGCTTAATGCATTGTAAGCTGCCCTGAGTCTCCGGAGAAGGGCGCCATAATAATTGAACTAATAAATAAACAATAAGTTCCTACGGAGTTGTTTCTTGTTACCAACTTTGTATATCGGACACACATGGCTTTGCACAAGATATCTTGGTGTGTCTTATACACTGAATACAGCCATTTTTGCCCCCCCGAAGCCTAGCCCAGCGCGTCCCCTTTTTATGAAAAATGGGATGCACAGAGGCTTTGGGAGGCCTGCAGAGTAGAGTGGGTTTCAGCAGGTTCTGACCAGTTCTGGAGAACCGGTAGCAAAAATTTTGAGTAGTTTGGAGAACCGGTAGTAAAAATTCTGACTGGCCCCGCCCCCATCTATTCTCTGCCTCCCAAGTCCCAGCTGATCAGGAGGGAATGGGGATTTTGTAGTAACATTCCCCTGGAGTGGGGAGGTGATGGAGATTTTACAGTATCCTTTCCTTGCCATACCCACCAAGCCATGCCCACAGAACCGATAGTAAAAAAAAATTGAAACCCACCACTGCTACAGAGTGTTCCTGTGGGCCGGGGAGGGCAAAAACACTCCTGTTTTTGCAAAAAATGAATGAAAAACAGGCCCATTTTTTGCAAAAACAGTGCCCACAAAGGGTTTGGGAGCCCTGCAGAGTGCTCCTGGGGCCTGGGGAGGGCAAAAACTCTATTTTTCTTGCTTACCTCTTCAAAATCTTGGTGCATCTTATACACCGGTGCGTCTTATAGTCCGAAAAATACGGTATATGTATTTTTCCTCATGGTTTCTCTTCCCTGAGCACACAAAAGGTTTTAACTTCAAAACTGCATCTCTTCATAGGCCTGCGGAGTAGACAGGCCTCCACAGTCAGGAAGGGGTAAATTAGCTGGTAGAACTTCCTTTGTCAGCTCTCCAAGAATTCTTCCTGGCCTCTGACTGAAATCAGAAAGTGGATGTGATGTGGAACAGTGACATCAATAAGTCTGCTAGGCTTTTGTCCCGGGCTTTTATTTTATTTTATTTTATTTGAAATTGTCTTCCGTTTGTTCTAAGATGTCGCTTGAGGTCATCGCCTCAATTCCATCAGGACAATAGGGAGGTCTGCTCGAGACAGCAGGCCGCTTCGCTTCAAATTGTCTTCTGCGGATTTCACAGAAGGGTGGGAAGAACGCGCCGGAAAATCAACCGATTGGAAGGACCCAGAAAGGACCACCAGGAGTTTTCAAACTTTCCACCGGGAGGAATGCTGGTGACATCCGGTGGTTTGTGGACTTCCCGGATGGTGTCCGATTCAATGCAAACCAGCCCAATTTGGTGGGGTTCTTGTTGCTCTCTGAGCTTCGTGGCTGTTTTGCAGACATTTCATGACCCAACTAGGTAACATCATCACTGCTAGAAGGGAGTAGGGTTTCATATCTGATTATATACAAGTGGTTCCTCTTGTCATCTTAACAACAGAAGAGAATATATGTAGCTCAAAATTGAATTGTGGGGTCCTTGGTGCTCTCTGACGTTGGTGGTTTTCTTGCAGATGTTTCATGACCCAACTAGGAAACATCATCAGTGCTAGAGGGGAGTTAATTTGGATCGTGGGGACTATGGGGGATACAGTGATGATCATAACTGTGTGGACTGATTTCAAATCACTTTTTTTCAATGTTGCTGTAACTTCAAATGTTCACTAAATGAATGACTGTGAGAGTGTCCAGTATATTTCAACAGTACATGAAGAGATTCCAGCAATATTAACATATTAACAGAGTTGGAAGGGACCTTGTAGGTCATCTAGTCCAATCCCTCCCCAGCTCAAGCAGGAGACCCTGACAGATGGCAGTACAAGTCTCTTCTTGAAAGCTTCCAGTGATGAAGCTCATATAGGTCTTTGGTTATTCGGGTCTTCTCCCGCGTAAAATTGGAAGTATCTTGGCAATGTTTCGACGAAGTCTCATTCGTCATCTTCAGCTTCGTGATTCTAGGAGCAAAGAATCACGAAGCGTTTTCGGCTTCATGATTCTAGGAGCAAAGGAGAAAACATACACACACACACACACACACACACATACATTCTGAGGTTTTTGCAGGTGTTTGTATGTAGGTCTTTGGTTATTCAGGTTTTCTCCCGTGTAAAATTGGAAGTGTCTTGGTGACGTTTCGACGAAGTCTCATTCGTCATCTTCAGGCTGGAGTTTTCGGCTTCATGATTCTAGGAGCAATGTGTGATTGCAAAAGGAAGAAACAGCTGCAATCATACATTGCTCCTAGAAGCACGAAGCCAAAAACACCAGCCTGAAGATGACGAATGAGACTTTGTTGAAACGTCGCCAAGATACTTCCAATTTTACACGGGAGAAAAACCGAATAACCAAAGACCTACGTGTGTGTGTGTGTGTGTGTGTGTGTGTGTGTGTGTGTGCGTGTATCAAATATATCAAATTTATATTCTGCTGATAAAGAAATAAAGGGAGACTAGTATAGATCTATTTCAAGCTACTTAGCTCTCATCAGCTAGCCATACCGTTACTTGGGTTCGAACTTGGGCTACCTGCATGTTAGGCAGTTGTATTAACCTCTGAGCCACAAGTTCTCCTCCCTTCATCAGCTATATATCCTTCCAATTTAAAAGAGTATGCATTATTAAACACAGAGTATAGAACATTGAATCATAGGACTGGAAGGGACATCAGAGGTCTTCTAATCCAACCCACTACTCAAGGCAGGAAACCTTATATCATCCCAGACAAAGCGTTGTGTTGAGCTCTGGTTTGGAGCTCGCTATACCTGGGGGGCTGAATGCAGTGCCGGGAGCAATGGTGACGGCTTACCAACGGTGGAGTCCCAACTGACGATGCCAATGGGCTGTGGCATTCCCCGACGAATCTGTGCTGCTCAGCTTATTGGACCCAGCAGCCTTCCAAAGCGGCCATGTGCCACCCGATGGGCCATTACGGATGGCGAGGAGGGCCAGATGGGTGTTGGCCCTAGAGGTTACTGGGTGGCTGGACGTGCACAGCCCCAATGCCAATGGGCGCCGGGTGGTGGCTACCAGTGGGCATGGGCAGCTGGATGGACAAGGGCTTGACTTGAAAAGGCGCTGGGAGGTAGACGCTCCCAGCGCTGGCTTTACAAGGACCTTATTACCTACTTGTTGCATTCTGAGGCTCCGGCCTGTTTGTAAGGATTAAATCTGGGTTTTGCTGCAGTTGAATGCATGTCCTGGTGCCATTTGTCCCTACCAGGCTGGCTGTTGTGGTCTGCCAGCAGCCTATGGACCTGGCATTGGAGTCAGACAGTGAGGAGGCTGGAGAGGACAATGGACCAGTCCTGGAGTCAGGGGAAGGCCCGGATGAGGCCAGGGCCATCTGGGAGCAATGCATGGACTCCGGCGCCTCCAGAGGCAGAGAGCAGAGAGACAGAGGAACAGGAGGAGCCTGTTCCTAGTGTACACATGTGAAGAGCTGCCAGAAGGCAAGAGCAGCTGAAGCAAAAAGGATGACTCAGAAGTAAGGGCTGGAGATGATTGGCCACTCCCATAAAGCTTAAAAGAGCAGCAATGAGCCGTTGGGTTCTTTGTAGCAAAGCAACATTGATTCCAGTGCCTCTCTTGAACTTTGTGGGGGTTTTGCTAAGAAAAGCCTTTGGCAGGTTGCCAAAGACATCAAAGGTTGGTGACAGGGCCGACAGACTGGTTATGAAGAATTTTGCTTTGGACTAAGCTGAGAATGAATTAATTCTCAGCTGTTTTAATACAATAAGTTTGTTCAGGACTGAATTGTGTTTGGGAATCACTACGTGGGCCTTGGTCACAACACTGGCCTATTCTAGTTTATTTTTGAAAACCTCCATCGATGGAGCACCCTCAATACCAGGAGACAACTATTCCATTGGTTAATTGTTTCACAGGAAATTTCTTCTTACTTCTAGGTTGGGTTGCTCTTTAACAATCTTCCATCCATTACTTCTTCTTCTGCCCTCGGGTGCCAAGGAGAATCCCAACTTAACCCATTCAGAGGACTGTTGCTTGTACAAGACAATTGCTGGTGAACTTCTTCACTGTTGAATAATAAATCAGTTGAAGATTTATTGGCCAGCCTAATCTTGAATTGTACCAAAAGCAGGGAGAGAATGAAGGATCATAAACCTCCACCTTATTTGTTACTAGTAGCCCATCTGCTCCAAGCAATGTGGCGGTATTTTAAGGGGATTATCTACCAGAGTCTCCTAAAAGAGTCCTTCTGAGGTTGTAAATTCAGAGTAGGATGCTTGCACCAAGCTCTCCAAATGAAGACAAAGCAACATATGGCATTGGGACAGAGAACTGCAATCTTCAACAGGTTTTCACATCGGATAAATAAATTTCTCATTTATGTGACTTCCAAGAACTCCTTGACTTATAAAAATTTGTTTATCAACTATTTAAATTCACAATTATGTTGAAACATGTGACTTGCAACTGGTCCTCGCACTTAAAATGATATTGTAAGATCGCTACAGTCACCTGATCAAAATTTGGATGCTTGGCAATCAGCACACAGTGTATTTATGATCGTTGCAGTATCCTAGGTTCACATGATCACCATTTGTAGACCTAGCCAACTTCTCACAAGTAAAGTCAACGAGGGAAGCTGCCTTAGCTTCAATCAGAATTTGAGGTTTTCTAGTCCAGTGATGGCTGTGAAAGTTGGACCATAAGGAAGGCTGAGCTCCAAAGAATGGAGGCCTTTGAACTCTGGTGCTGGAGAAGACTTCTGTGAGTCCTTTGGACTGCAAAGCGATCCAACCGGTCAGTTCTAGAGGAGATCAACCCTGACTGCTCTTTAGAAGACCAGATCCTGAAGAGGAAACTTAAATACTTTGGCCACCTAATGAGAAGGAAGGATTCACTGGAGAAGAGCCTCATGCTGGGAACGATTGAGGGCAAAAGAAGAAGGGGACGACAGAAAATAAGCTGGCTGGCTGGAGTCACTGAAGCAGTCTGCATGAGCTTAAATGGACTCCAGAGGATGGTAGAGAACAGGAAGGCCTGGAGAAATGATGTCCATGGGGTCACAATGGGTTGGACATGACTTCGCAACTAACAACAACAAAACTCCAGTGATGCCAAACCTTTTAGAGACTGAGTGCCCAAACTGCAACCCAAATGCCACTTATTTAGCGGAAAGTGCCAAAGCGCTTTCTGCTGCCAACCCTCCCCTGCCACCCACTTCCCTGCTTCTCTCTTGAGCACGTCGCCCCTGCTTCACACTGTTCTGACCTAGGCTTCCTTAGAAAGTATACAGCATAGTCCTGGCAAACCTCTTGAATTCATACGGCTGTGAATTATTGTCATTCCCAGTCCAACAGGCTTATCAAACAGTCTTGCAGGGGAGTGTTTACAAACACCCACCTTATCTCCCTTGGAATGCTGCCAGAGAACTAATTGCCACATGCAGGGCAAGGCCAAACTTAGCACAGAGTCAAACAGAACTTTTCTACAGCTTTTACCAACCGGATGAACTAATTGCTTCCTGCAAAAGCTCACATCCTGTTCGCTTCTCTTTTATGTCTTATGGGAGGGGCCAATCATCTCCAAGCCTTACTCCCAAGTTGACCCTGTTTCCTTAATTGTTCCTGTCTTCTGGCAACTCTGTACATGCACACACTGAGAACAGGCTCCCGCTGTTCTTCTGCCTTGCTGATGTCAGACTCCTGAGACTCCGGAGGCAGCAAAGAACTACCAGATGGCCTTGGCCTCCTCTCTGCCTCTGACTCAAAGCCTTCCCCAGACTCCAGGACTCACCCACGTTCCTCCTCAACCACCTCACTGTCTGAATCTGCTGCCAGCTCTGCTGGCCACTGGCGGGCCACAACACACAGTTCCAACTCCATCAGGGAATTGCTTTCCCCCTCCTCCCACAAAGGGGGTAAGGAAAGACAATAGGCTAGGGGAGAAGGGGTGGCCTTCCTTCCACTTTCAATCTGCAGAGCCTGCAGTGTTCACCTTCAAGCTCCTTCATTAAAGAGGGTCACTGGAATGGACCTTGTTAAACCCTTGTATGTACATTCCTACCACTTTTTTTGCAATATAAGCCTCCAGAGGGGACTTGGCAGGGTGGGTGTGGGAGTCCTCGAATGGGATGGGGAAGGGTGGTGTGAAGATCTAGACATGAAGTCTGCTGTTGGCCAGAAAGCAAAAGGGCACTGGAGCGACCAGGGGCTTCAGCCTGGCACTGGGAGAGATGGACACAGGGCTCCAGATGGATTAGGCTACCACGGCTGATGGCATGTTACTCATTGAGGCAGCTGATGAGGCTGACCCTGATGCTGTGCCCCTCTGCCAACTGGGTTGCTGAAGGCCATTCAGCCTGGCCCATAGAATTGGAGCTGGACGAAGAAGAGGAAGCTGAGCTGGAAATGCCGGGTAGCATGAACTTCCCCCTGCTTTAGGAGCTGGAGCTCTCTTGTGCTGGAGAAGACTTCTTGGCTGGCCAGCTCTTGGTGCCACTGCTACTCTGCTGGTGCTGTCAGCATTTGGCGATGGCGTGCATGCCATAGGTCTCTTCCAACTCTGTTATTCTGTTACTTCTCATAGAAATTGAGTTGGGAAGAATGTAATGTTAAACTTATCCTTCAGATCTCCACATGTTCATCATGAGCCAGCAATCAATTCTGTCTCCCCATGTGATTATCCCACAAACAAGCTTCATGATGATATAATTAGAACAACAGCCTTCTGACACAGGAATTTTCCTTCTTTCTCAAAAGAAGCAGAACTATCATTATGTGCTGCCTTTGATTGTGCTTTGGAGACCATCCAACCTCAGTTTGATGAAAGTCGAAATGTGCTGGTTGAGTTGATTTTGATGCAAATATCTCAAGACTCTGCAAAAAGTGGTCTTTTTTTTTTTTAAAGATGAATATACAGAAATTAACTGCAAAAAAAATCTGATTTCTCTCGGCTTCAGAGGTAGGAAAAAAATGGATAAGCACAAGGTACAGGGAGTACTTACAACAATTCATTTAGTGATTGTTCAAAAAGTTACAACAGCACTGAAAAAAACTGTCTCATGACTGTTTTGCACATCGATTAATGTTGCAGCATCAATATGAACTCATTGTCAGGGTAGTGATTTAAGAGCTGTCCAGCTGCTACAATGATGCACTGATGTAATGATGGGAATGAGTCAGCAAGGTTTTTGGCTGTTATCCCTTTAAGAGTCTGTATAATAAGAAGAGGCCCTGTTAGAGCATCTCTGTCTCGCCATGTGTTCTTCCTTGCTGTAATTTGCTGATTGCTTGGCCTCTGCCTATAGTACATATACATATAGTATATATTCTTTTGTACTCACTCTTGTACTGCACTGAGTTTTGGACCCTTTACGCACGGCAGGAGAGAAAGTTGAACACCTTTCATATGTGCTGTCTCCAACAAATTCTTGGCACCACCTGGCAGGACAAAGTTTCAAATAGCATATATTTCTAGCATATATACACTATTGAAACAGCGATGTCTATGCTGGCTTGGGCATGTCGTGAGAATGGCTGATGGTCGGATTCTGAAAGGTCTCCTGTATGGAGAATTAGTGCAGAGAAAGCACCTCAGAGGGAGACCAAAGCTGCGATATAAGGATATCTGCAAGAGAGACCTAAAGGCCCAGGGAATGGACATTAACAACTGGGAAACCTTGACTTCCGATCGTTCATCTTGGAGGCTAAAGATTCAGCATGGCCTTCTCCAATTCGAAGAGACACTTGTTCGGCAGGCTGAGGCAAAGAGGCAGTCCCGGAACCAGTGAAATCTAGGGGCTGGGCAGGGGACAGAATGTATCTGCCCTCAGTGTGGAAGGGATTACCACTCTCGAATCGGTCTTTTTAGTTACACCAGATGCTGTTTTAGGACCTCGATACCATAGTCTTTTGAGACTGAAGGATGCCAATGAACAATGATATTATTTTGTAGATAAAACCACTATTATAGGACAAACCTCTGTTTGCCGTTATTACTCCTGGGTTGTCTCACATAGTAAAGCTTTGCACACTCTTGACACTCAGGATCAAAATTCAGATGCTTGGCAAGTGACTCATATTAATGACGGTTGGAGTGTCCCGGGCGCACGTGGTCCTCTTTTATGACCGTCCAACAAGCAAAATCAATGGGGAAGTCAGATTCACTTAACAATCGTGTGAGTAACTGCAGTGATTCGCTTAACAGCTAGGGCAAAAAAGGTCATAAAATGAGACAAAGCTCACTTAACACATGTCTCATTTAGTGACATAAATGTGAGGCTCCATTGTGGTCATTTTGCTGCACACAAATGAAACTCGACTTTCGCTTCATATCTATTGCGCATGCCCAAGATGGCGAACGTTCCTAGGGTCCCCTGAGAGGATGGGCGTTTGGCTGGCTTCTTAGAGGGTCCTGGGGGGTTGCAGACCATCAGCAACCCCCCGCCCAGCCAGCGGATCGTATGGCCAGTACGCTGGTGGGTTTGTAGCCCACCAGCGTGTCTCCGGAGGCTCCTGCTGCTTTCGCCGCCTGGATTCAGCTGAACAGCTGAGAGGCGCTTAGAAGATGGCGGCGCAGCGCAGGAGCGAACGAGCGAACGCAGGAGCGAACGAGCGAACGATGAGGAAGCGAACGACGAGTTCGCAAGTGGCAAGCAAGTGGCAAGTGGCAAGCAAGTGGCAAGCGGTAGCAGGGAGTGGCGAGCGGCGGCAGCGGCGGTGAGAGGGCTGGCTGTCGCTGCGAAGCCCTGCGAAGCCCTCCTTGCGTTTCCGGAGCTCCTGTTAGGAAAATAAAAACAGCTGAGAGGCGCTGCGAGGGATAGCAGCGCAAGCGGTGAGCAACGAAGAAAGGGCGGCAAACGAGCGGCGAGCGGCGGTGGTGGTGACTGTGACTGTGAATGTGAATGTGAGGGAGTCTGTCAAACTGGGGGGGCGCCGGGGAGGCGCTAGAGCCGTGAGCCACATCTGTTTTGGAGGCGACCCTGTGCTGGTCTGCAGGCGCCCTAGTGGCAGGAGAGTGCCTGTGAAATTGAAAGATCCTGGCGTGGAGGCGGCCTGGAGTTGGTCTGGAGTTTGACCTAACGACCTTAGCGATGCGAAGATGGCTCCGGCGACGCCAGCGGTGCCCCAAATTTGTCATCGGGCCTACGGACCCACTCCCCCCCCCCTCCCGCCCCACTTGTTTGCCAGCCCTCGAACTTTGTCCACCTTCCCTGCTATCTGTCCGTTATTCTCTGGAGCGAGATTTTTAAACTGTGGCCTTTTTTCACCATTTTTCCATCATTCCGCTGGCTGGCCACTGAAACAGGCCAGCTCATGGGAGGACTTATGGAGCCGATCTTTGTCACCTACCCTGAGGGGTGGCCGTACCGGCAGGAGGAATCTTGCCAGGCCACGGTGAGAGAGTGGCCTTGGACTTGGACTTTTCTAACGCTCCTGCCGTCGGTTGGACCGCTGTGAGAGGGTGGCCCGGACATCCCCTCAGCTGGGCAGAATGCGGGGACTCCTAGCCGCTACCGTGAGAGGGTAGCGGTGTCTCTCCTGATCGACCTGGCCCTGCTTCAGGACATTTTCGAACTTTGATGATGGACCTATGCCATGCCCCCCCATTCTCTTGTCTGCTATTGCTGGATGTTCCCTAGGTCTTCGCTTCTTGCCCTGCGAGATTCCCCCCTCTCGCAGGTTTGGCCCTCTACGTTATCGAGGGCCTACCTTAATGACGGGTTTTGGGACCCCGAGAGGTGGCATGTGAAAAAACGGGGACTGAGGGGTTTTTTAAGAACTTTTTTAACGGGTGTTTTAAGGGGTTCTAGGGTGGGGGAGGGTGTGGGTTTGGGGGGAAATTTAGGGGGGAAAGGGACAGGCCAGGCAGTCTTAGATGCCACTGGGGGTCTAGTTTCTGGAGGTAAGAGGGCTCTTACTGAGCCCTCTGCAGAGGGTTGTGTGATAAATATGTTATGTGGGAGGGGCAGATATGGCGAGAGCAGGGGACCATATCGTGTGGCGGGGGCACGCACTCGCTGCCTTCGAGCGATTGCTTGCCCCGGTCCCCAGAGCTATTCCTGTTCCCCGGGTTGTCTAGAGTCTCAGGACCCGGGGCTCCGGCTGATGTTGTGCAATGCCAGGTCCGTTGTAAATAAAGCCCCTCTCATATGTGACCTTCTTAAAGAGGGGGGTGCGGACCTGGCTGGTATCACCGAGACCTGGTTGGGCCACGAGGGGGGGGTTCCCCTCGTGGAGATGTGCCCACCAGGTTTTCTTGCATTCCATCAGCCGAGAGCCCAGGGCAGGGGTGGGGGAGTAGCGGTTGTTATCAAAGAGGGTCTGAGTCCGAGGGAGGCCACTGTACCTCAGATAGCCGGGTGTGAGTCCATCTTTGTGAGGTGGGGCCCTGGTGGGCAGATGGGTTTGTTAGTCATGTACCTGGCTCCCTGCCACGTGGCAACGACCCTGCCCGAGTTTCTCAATGTGATAGCCGAGGTGGCGGTTGGTACCCCCAGGCTTATAGTCATGGGGGATTTCAACTTGCCATCCGTCGGGGAAGCATCTGAGATGGCTCGGGAGTTCATGGCTTCCATGACGGCCATGGACCTGACCCAGGTAATTCAGGGCCCGACTCACATTGGTGGACACACCCTGGATCTAGTTTTTGTCTCTGGTCAGTGGTTGAGTGGTCTTGATATTGGGGATATAGTTATAGAACCCTTGTCATGGACTGACCACTCGCTCCTTCGACTCGACTTTCGGACCGCTGCACCCCACCGCAGGGAGGCGGAACCAACTAGGTGGTTCCGCCCCAGGCGCCTGATGGATCCTGATAGGTTCCAGACGGAGCTTGGGCCATTTCCTGAGATACTGACACGCGACTCGGCCGAGGACCTGGTGGCTGCCTGGAATAGGGCAGCCGGGGGGGCCTTGGACCGCGTCGTGCCTTCGCGGCCTCTGACCCGGCGCCGAACTCACTTATCTCCTTGGTTCACCGAGGAGCTGAGGGAGATGAAGCGCCGGAAAAGACGCCTAGAGAGCGGTTGGAGGGCCAGTCGCTCCGATTCTGACTTGACACTAGTAAGAGCTTATATTAAGACTTACTTAGTGGCAATAAAAGCGGCGAAATCTAATTATTTCGCCGCCCTTATTGCGTCATCAGATAATCGCCCAGCCGCCCTGTTTAGGGTGACCCGCTCCCTCCTTCAATTGGGAGCGCGGGAGGACCCCTTGCAGGGACGTGCTGAGGATTTTGTGCAATATCTGGATGATAAAATAACTCAGATTCGGGACGAGTTGGCCGCCGACTGGGTTGGTTCGGGCGAGGTGACTGAGCCCGGTCTTGAGAGTGTTATCTGGGCTGAGTTCGATCCTGTGGCTCCCGAGGACGTGGACAGGATCCTGGGGAGATTGAACGCCACCACATGTTTATTGGACCCGTGTCCCTCCTGGTTGGTGCTGGCCTCCCGGGAGGTTACACGAGGCTGGCTCCAGGAGATTATAAATGCTTCTCTGAGTGAGGGTGCCCTACCGACCGCCTTGAAGGAGGCGGTGGTGAGGCCCCTCCTCAAGAAGCCCTCCTTGGACCCAGCTGCTTTGGTAAATTATCGTCCAGTCTCCAACCTTCCCTTTCTAGCGAAGGTTGTTGAGAGTGTGGTGGCATGGCAGCTCCCCCGGTGCCTGGATGAAGCTGTCTATTTAGACCCGCTCCAGTCCGGCTTCAGGTCTGGTTACAGCACCGAAACGGCATTGGTCGCGTTGGTGGATGATCTCTGGAGGGCCCGGGGTAGGGGGTACTCCTCTATCCTGGTGCTGTTAGACCTCTCAGCGGCTTTTGATACCATCGACCATGGTATCATGTTGCGCCGGTTGGAGGGATTGGGGGTGGGGGGCACCGTCCTTCGGTGGTTCTCCTCCTACCTCTCCGACCGGTTGCAATCTGTGTTGACAGGGGGGCAGCGGTCGACCCCGAGGCGCCTAGTGTGTGGGGTGCCACAAGGGTCGGTCCTCTCGCCCCTTCTGTTCAGCATTTATGTAAAGCCGCTGGGTGAGATCATCCGTGGTTTTGGGGTGGAATTCCATCAGTACGCTGATGACACTCAGCTGTACATTTCCACCCCAGACCACCCCAATGATGCCGTGGAGGTGATGTCCCAGTGCCTTGAAGCTGTGCGGGTCTGGATGGGGAGAAACAGGCTTCGACTCAACCCCTCCAAGACCGAGTGGCTGTGGCTACCGGCGTCCCGATATAGCCAACTGACTCCATCGTTGGTTATTGGGGGCGAATCATTGGCCCCCACGGAAAGGGTGCGCAACTTGGGCGTCCTCCTGGACTCACGGCTGTCTTTAGAGGATCATACGACAGCCGTGGCCAGGGGGGCTTTTTATCAGGTCCGCCTGATACGCCAGTTGCGGCCCTTTCTAGATCGGGACTCCCTACGCACAGTCACTCAGGCGCTCGTCACGTCTCGCCTGGACTACTGTAATGCTCTCTACATGGGGCTCCCCTTGGGATGCACCCGGAGGCTTCAGCTGGTGCAGAATGCGGCCGCGCGGGGGATTATGGGAGCGACAGGGCGCTCCCACGTGACACCCCTCCTGCGTGAGCTGCATTGGCTGCCGGTTGATTTCCGGGTGCGTTTCAAGGTGTTGGTAATGACCTTTAAAGCGCTCCATGGCTTAGGACCAGGGTACTTACGGGACCGCCTGCTGCCACCAATTGCCTCCCACCGACCGGTTCGCTCCCACAGAGAGGGCCTCCTCAGGGTGCCGTCAGCCAGACAATGCCGGCTGGCGACCCCCAGGGGGAGGGCGTTCTCTGTGGTAGCCCCCACCCTCTGGAACGATCTGCCTCCTGAACTGAGGACTATTGCGGACCTCCGGACTTTTCGTCGGGCTCTAAAGGCGCACTTCTTTCAACTCGCCGGACTTGCCTGATCCCTTCTTTTTAAATATTTTACATTTTATATTTATATTTATATATTTTATACACTTTAAATTTTAAATTTTTTAGAGTCTTAACTTTCAGCCATAATTTATATTGATTTTAGGATGGTTTTAATTGTGTATGTACTGGTTTTTAATTGGCTGTACACCGCCCTGGGTCCGCCAGGAGAAGGGCGGTATAGAAATTTAATAAATAATAATAATAATAATAATAATAAAGACCTGGGGATATCTGGGAAGATCCAGTACAGGAGTGGCCAAAATTGTGGAAACCTTTCGGGGAAAAGTGTATTTTCTAAAACTAGCTAATCACACCACTTATTTTGGAGTAGTACCATAAAATTATGTAGCAATGGAAAGATAATTTAATCAAGAATGTAATGTAATAACTTTTATGAAGGATTTGCTGATAGAATAGCAGTTACAGTATAAAGAAAGAAAGTGAAACACGTAGAAAAAACGAGATATACCAAAATGATCCCCATGTCAGTTAATACTTAGTTGAGTAACCTTTAGCATGAATTACGGCCTTACAACGTCTTCCCATGGAATAAACCAAGTCTTTTAGTTCTGCAGCTGTTCTAAGGTGAAACCAAGATTGAAGGATGGCTTCTATTAACTGGGTTTTATTGCTGGGTCGCTTCTGACTAACAAGTTTCTTTAGTCGGCTCCATAGATTTTCAATTGGGTTAAGGTCTGGGCTATTCCCAGGCCATTCCAGCAGAGGAATAGCAGTGAAACTCCAAAAAAAGGGGGGATGCTATTTGCCATCAAACCTCAAAAATACACTTTTCCCAAAAGGTTTCCACAATTTTGGCTACTACTGTATATTGCTTACGTAAACTCCAGTGTTTTCATGCTAATTATGCACAAGGAATATTTAACACACTCTCTTCCCAAAGAGGAAATGCAAATATTCCTGTATCCACCCAGAACAGAACCAAATGCTTCTGTACAAGCCACTCTTCTTCCTTTGCTCATGGTATCTCATTTAGGAGGTGCTTTGCACCCCCGGCAGTTATCCTGCCCACAATGGGAATGTCGTATTTTCAAAATTCTTTTGGGTCAACCGAGGCATTTCCTTTTAAAAAAAAATATTATTAAGTTCTGGAACCAGGAGGAACGGTTAGCAGCAAGCAGCACAGCTTTTGCTAGGTTCGTTATTTTGGCTCTCTTTTTTTGTTTTCCCTGCCAAGTCTTTGTTCTCCAAATAAAGAGAGCTCCATAAAGGAATGTGTGATGTTTCTTAGCAGGAGGACTCCGTGGTGAGTCAGTTGTGGAGAAAAGGATGCTATTTGCAAAAACTTCCTCCTTTCCTGCCTGCATCGGTAGCTGATGTGTGATTAGTGTTACAGCATCTTCTAGGATGTTGGTCAAAATTGTTCAGCCTTCCTTCCTTCCTTCCTTCCTTCCTTCCTTCCTTCCTTCCTTCCTTCCTTCCTTCCTTCCTTCCTTCCTTCCTTCCTTCCTTCCTTCCCTTCCTTCCCTTCCTTCCTTCCTTCCTTCCTTCCTTCCTCCCTCCCTCCCTCCCTCCCTTCCTGCCCTCTTTTTATTCCTCCCCTTTTCCTTCCTTCCTCCCTCCCTCCTTTCCTCCCTCTTTCCTTCCTTCCTTCCTTCCCTCCTCCCTCCCTCCCTTCTCCCTTTTTCTTCCTCCCTTTTCCTTCTTCCCTTCCTCCCTTTCCTTCCTTCCTTCCCTCCTCTCTCCCTCTCTTCTTCCCTCCCTCCCTCCCTCCCTCCTTCCTTCCTCCCTCCCTCCCTCCCTCCCTCCCTTCCTGCCCTCTTTTTATTCCTCCTCTTTTCCTTCCTTCCTCCCTCCCTTCCTCCCTCTTTCCTTCCTTCCCTCCTCCCTCCCTCCCTTCCCCCTTTTTCTTCCTCCCTTTTCCTTCTTCTCTTCCTCCCTCTTTCCTTCCTTCCTTCCCTCCTCTCTCCCTCTCTCCCTCCTTCCCTCCCTCCCTCCCTCCCTCCCTCCCTCTTTCCTTCCTTCCTTCCTTCCTTCCTTCCTTCCTCTCTCCCTCCCCCCTCCCTCCCTTCCTCCCTTCCCCCTTTCTTTCTTTCGTTCCTTCCTTCCTTTCCCCTTTCCTTCCTCGCTCTCTTCCTTCCTTTCCCCTTTCCTTCCTTCTCCATTTTCTTCCTTCATTCCTCCCCATTTCCTTTCTCCCCCTCCCTCCCTCCCCTCCCTCCCTTCCTTCCAGACCATTACACATGAAGGTTCCCTGATGTTCAGGTTATGTCTGTTACTCACTCACCCACTCACTCACAGCCTGTTGAAGTGCATGCATCTTGTACGCACACACAGGCCCCTTTTACTTTCTACCCAGATAGTTTTTCCAGATAGGTGAACCTGAAGACAAGACACCTAGTCCTGGAAAACAGCTGGGAAATTGTTAGGAACCTCTACAAATCACTGTCAGCTAAACACAGATTAGGCACATCAGGTTGTTAGGAATATATGGAGGCCTTGCAAATCGAAAGTAGCAGCAAAATATTACAGGTTACCAAGTACATTTAGTTTTTTTCTCTCACACAAACTCACACCATCACCCCAATTTACCCACATCCTTTCCAACTAAGCTGGCAGATACTATGTAGAGCAGGGTCTATAAACTTCCAGCTTTGTGGACCGGTGGGGGGAAGAATAAATGGTTCCATGCATGCAGTGGGCATGCTTGGTTACATGTGCAGAGGATGCTCACATGCGCATCTCTATTTATATAAGCAGTGGTTGTGCATTCCTGCTGCTAGCACAAATGCAGCTTCTCATGTGACCGCCCGCCACTCATGCAGATGGAGCTTCCCACATGCATGTGAGCACCAGCCACAAACACAACAGAGTTGGGCTCTACTTACCTTTACTACTGGTTTGCAATGGGAGTGCACACATGTACTTCTGCCCATGCACAAAATCTTCTGCGCATGCACAGATCATATCTTATGACATCTGGGTGGGTGGGCAGAGCCTTTCGCTGCTTTTATTACGGGCTCGCAAGAACCGGACAGAAGTGGGAACAACCCACCACTGATACACAAGTGATGTTTCACACACTCACCCATTGTTTGAATGGCCAAGTTACAAACAGGCCATGACCAGGTACCAGGTTGCAGCCCAGGGATTGGGGATCTCCTGATCTAGAGAAACAGTAGCCACCATATCTGGATCTAGGATGACCAAAGAGAGAGCCTGAGTAGCGTAGGGGAGTAATGCCTCCTACAAAGGCAGCATTTAAGATCCAGCTGCTGCAATTACTTGCGAGTTCAATCCCAGCCAGGCTCAAGGTCGACTCAGCCTTCCATCCTTTATAAGGTGGGTAAATTGAGGGCCCAGTTTGTTGGGGGCAATAAGCTGACTTTGTATAAATATAAATATACAAAAGTATGAAGGCTATTGCTTAATGCATTGTAAGCCGCCCTGAGTCTCCAGAAGGGAGGCATATAAATCAATTTTTTTTAAAAAAAGAGTGGGTGAGCTAAAAAACCCCTTTAATCCCCAAACATCCTTGCTAAACATCATCATTAACAACTGGTTTGGTGAGCATGTGTTTTGCGATGAAAATGGAGCATTTAGAAGCTCAGCTGCTTACCTTCCGAGTCAGAAATGGTAAGTAGAATAGTGAGAGGGGGAAAATCAGCTGTGCCGCGTGATTGAGATGAGCTAGAAAGCAGGAAATAAAAGACAGGATAGGGAGGGGCTGGTGGGTGGAACCAGCTGATCATCAGAGCTACCGGTTCCCCCAAACCAGTCCTAACCGGCTGAATTCCACTTTTGCTAAACATGTATTAAATCTGTCAATAGAACTGGGTTGTTGTTTTTTCCTCATGTGCCTCAGGCCCAGCTGGACTAATGCTCAGTTTATGAAATTCTGAGAATTAAATCTGTCCTTGGAGAAGCAGGGTTGCAGCTACACATTACTTCCATGAGCTGGATGCTAAAAGCACAATTCATCGGCGCCACACACTGTTGGCTTTTCTCAAGGATCAACTTTAATAACTGGCGTTTTCAGACGACGTTCAACCTTTCTCAAGTAGGACACTGAAGAAGCGAGCTCATCACTGCTTCCGCAATTCAGCGTGTCTCTGCTGAACCTTCGGTGACTCTTTAACATTCAAATCCAGAGATTGCAGGTCCAGGAGTTCTACAGAGCCACAGAGAGAAGAGATGCCAAATAACCTTCAAACGGAAAAGGATTTATGGGGCAATCTGCGGCCTTTCTTGCTTACCGTTTCCCGTGTTGCGATGGAAGTCTTAGGGTTTGACCTTAAACAATTCAAGCGTTTTATAATCCAAGATACTGTATTTATCACAGATGACTGGAAATATTTTACTTTTAGAGTGTAAGGGGAGGGGGTTATCTTAGGGTTGATGGTTCAGTTCATTTTCTATAAGTCTCCAGTTGAAAATATGTATAATGTTATGCTACAAACATTGTCCAGAATTTGACATTATTCAGGGTATCACTCTTTTATATTCTCTCTCACTCACATACTTTACATCTATCTGTCTGCCTGTCCATCTCTATAATCTCTCTCTCTCTCATCTCTCTCTCTCTCCTTTCTCCCCCCTTGTTGTGGCCCACCAGTGGCCTGCACGGATTGTGACTGATCCCAACAATGAGGAGGCTGGTGCGGTGTCATGCCAGCAGCCTGCATAGCCGGCGCTCGCGTCAGACAGTGAGGAGGCCAAAAAGGATGTGATGCCAGAGGCAGAGACTCAGCCAGGGCCTTCAGAACCTCCAGAGGCTCCTTCCAGTGGAGAGAGCGAAGTGGAGGAGCCTCTCCTCAATGCTCGGGCATGCAGGGCTGCTGAAAGGCAGGAGTGGCTACTCAGGAGGAGGAGATCTACTCGAGAGTAGGGCTTGAGGATAATTGGCCACTCCCTTAGCCTATTTAAGTCATAGGCAGCTAGTGCTTTCTTGCTAGAAACAACGTCTCATTACTGCAGAGCATCTTGGAGAGTAAGCAACTTCTCATATCTGGTTTTCTGGGCTGATTGTCAACCTTTGTTGGACTTTGTTCTTAATAACTTTGATAAGGACCCTTTGCACGGGAAGTCTGTATTCTTGAAAGGGGTTTGTTTGGAATTAAACAGTGTTTGCAAACCTTGGTGTATGTCACATTCTCTGGGAATCCGAAGCTGGGGCAGAACACCCCTCTATCTATCATTACCTATCATCTCTCTTCATCTATCATCTCTAACCATCTGTCCATCCATCCATCCATCCATCCATCCATCCATCCATCCATCCTTCATCTATCCGTCTATCCATCTATTCATCTTTATCTACCTACCTACCTACCTACCTACCTACCTACCTACCTACCTACCTACCTATCATCTCTCTCTATCTCTGTGGGAGTGCAACAGCTCCCACAGTTCCTGGAGGAAACGGATTTCCTAGAACCGTACCAATCAGGGTTCCGGTGTGGGCACAGCATGGAAATGGCATTGTCGTTCTGGTGAATGATCTCTGGCGGAACAACCTCCATCCTGGTCCTACTTGACCTCTCAGCGGCTTTTGATACCATCAACCATGGTATCTTACTGCAACGACTTGGGGGGTTGGGGATAGGAGGCGCTGTCTTACAGTGGTTCTCCTTCTACCTCTCAGGTTGTTCACAGTTTATATGGGCGGGGGGCAGAGGTCCACCCTGAGGCCCCTAATCTGGGGGGTGCCTCAGAGGTCGGTTCTCTCCTCCCTATTCTTTAACATCTATATGAAGCCACTGGGTGAAATCATTCATTGTTTCGGGGTGAGGTATCATTAATATGCTGATGATACTCAGTTATATATCTCCACCCTGGATCACCCCAGGGATGCCCTTTCCACCATGTCGCACTGCATGGAGGTGGTACAGGCCTGGATGGGTAGGAACAGGCTCAGACTCAACCCCTCCAAGACTGAGTCGCTGTGGATGCCAGCATCTCATATTCTAGAACTCCCATCACTTGTGATGGGGGGGAGGTGCTTGTTCTCGTTGAAGGGGGCTGCAACTTAGGTGTCCTCCTGGATTCCCAGCTGTCTCTGGAAGACCATCTGATGGCAATGACCAGGAGGGCTTTCATGCAGGTTCGCCTGGTGCTCCAGTTGTGCCCTTTCCTAGACCGAGATGCCCTTTGCATGATCACTCATGCCCTAATCACTTCTCACTTGGATTACTGCAACTCCCTCTACATGGGGCTGCTCTTGACGTGCACCCGGAGGCTCCAGCTGGTCCAGAATGCAGCCACGTGGGTGGTTATGGGAGCTCCCTCTTACTCCTGTGTAACACCTCTCCTACGCGAGCTGCACTGGTTACCAGTGGTCCTCCGGATCCGCTTCAAGATGCTGGTACTTACCTTTAAAGCCCTACCTGGCTTAGGTCCAGGGTATTTGCAAGACCATCTCTTACTCACCTCCCACCGTCCTGACTGCTCACACAGGGCTGCCCTCCTCAGGGTACCGTCAACCAGACAATGTCAGTTGGTGATGGCCAGGGGTAGAGCGTTCTCTGTGGGCACTCATGCCCTCTGGAATGAGTTACCCATCGAGCTTTGGATGGCGCCACTCCTTCCGTCAAGACCTAAAGACTTGGCTGCTTCAACAAATGGGTTGATTCTGATTCCTGGGTTTTATTATTTATTTGTCGTGGTTTTAATTGGTTTTAATTATGTTTCCTTTTATTACTGTATGTTTTTTAACCTGTGTTCGCCACCCTGAGTCCTTAGGGAGAAGGGCGGCATATACATTTTTATAAATAATAAATAAATAAATAAATAAAAATCTCTCTAACATCTGTCTGTCTGTCTGTCAGTCAGTCAGTCAGTCAGTCAGCCTGCCTGCCTGCCTGCCTACCGACTGACCGACCGACCTATCTCTATATCATCTATCTCTCTTTCTAACATCTGTCTCTGTCTTTCTGTCTGTCTTTCTGTCTGTCTTTCTGTCTTCCTGTCTGTCTGTCAGTCAGTCAGTCAGTCAGTCAGTCAATCAATCAGTCCAGATATGCCTGCCTGCCTGCCTGCCTACCTACCTACCTACCTACCTAGCTAACTAACTAACTAAACTAACTAACTAACTAACTAACTAACTAACTAACTAACTAACTAACTAACTATCATCTCTCTGTATCTCTCTAACAACTGTCTGTCAGTCTGTCAGTCAGTCAGTCAGTCTGCCTGCCTATCTATCTATTTACCTACCTATATACCCATCTATCTATCTATCTATCTATCTATCTATCTATCTATCTATCTATCTATCTATCTATCTATCTATCTATCTATCTATCTATCTATCTATCTATCTATCTATCTATCATCTCTGCCTGCCTGCCTGTCTGCCTGCCTACCTACCTACCTACCTATCATCTATCTCTATCTCTCTAACATCTGTCTATCTTTCTGTTTGTTTGTCTGTCTGTCTACCTACCTATATCTGTCTGTGTGTCTGTGTGTCTGTGTGTCTGTCTGTCTGTCTGCCTATCTACCTATCTACCTACCTACCTACATATCTATCTATCTATCTATCTATCTATCTATCTATCTATCTATCTATCTATCTATCTATCTATCTATCATCTATCATCTATCTATGTATCAAATTTATATAGTCATTCAGTCATCTGACTCTGGGCATCTGAAAGTGCAGGCACAAAAAAAAAATAACACAAAAGAAAAAACACTCACAATGATGCAACATTACAGGAAAGCCAATATTGTTGTAGAAGTAGATTCTACTCTGAGAAAAGGCTTACATATTTTCAGATATGACCGTACCTGTGATGTCATGATATATAAAATAAGTGAAATTTGGAAGCATTCCTTATTGTTAATGTCACAGTTAAAATCTGATCAGGAAAATGTTGCGTCTCCAAAAAAAATTCACGGTATTCCTTCCTCTTCCTTGGGGCTTTTAGAATATTACATTTGTACACAAAATTGCCTACAATTTCTGGTTTATTCCTTAGGCAGGTTTTAAATCCATCACAATTGTACAGCTGCCCAAACAGTGAAAAAGAAACCGATAATAACCCTCTTAGAATCTTTTAACCAGTAACCAGAGTTACTAATGTAAATTACATTAGAATTTTCTCCAAATCACTTGTATTCATAATCAGAACTCGGCATGCCAATTAGGTTATAGCTGTAGGGGAGAAACAATTTGAACACATAAGAACTGCTGTGTATAAAAAAAAATGTAGAGGAAATGGATTTGGAAAGTTCTACTTTATATCTTAAGAAAACTTTCAAAGATGGGGGAGGGAAAAATAAGGTTGGTTAGCAAGTCCTTTCCTTCCTCCCTCCCTCCCTCCCTCCCTCCCATCAATCCTTCCTTTCATCGTCCCTCCCTCCCATTTTCCTTTCCTCCTCCCCTCCCTTCCATTTATCATTCCTTTCTCCCTCCCTCCCTTCCTCCCATCAATCCTTCCTTACTTCCTCCCTCCCTCCCTCCCATCCATCCATCCATCCTCCCTTCTTCCATTCCATTCCTTCCTTCCTTCCATCCAACCTTCCTCCCTCCCTTCTTCCCTCCCTCCCTCTCTCCTTCCCTCCCATCCATCCATCCTTTCTTCTTCCCTCCCTCCCTCCCTTCCATCCACCTAACCATCTATCCGTCCATCCTTTCATCATTCCTTCTTTCCTTCATCTTTCTTTTCTTTTTCCTTTCTTTTCTTTCTGCCATCTACTTCCCATCCTCCTGCCCTCCAAAAGATATGATTTATTTTTTTATTTATTTGGTTGCTTATTTGTTCCCTATGACTATCATACAACACTTAGTTGTACCTTATGACTCTTGATGAATGTATCTTTTCTTTTATATACACTGAGAGTGTATGCACCAAGACAAATTCCTTGTGTGTCCAATCACACTTGGCCACACTTATTCTATTCTGTTCTGTTCTGTTCTGTTCTGTTCTGTTCTGTTCTATTCTATTCTGTTCTGTTCTGTTCTGTTCTGTTCTGTTCTGTTCTGTTCTGTTCTATTCTATTCTATTCTATTCTATTCTATTCTATTCTATTCTATTCTACTCTACTCTACTCTACTCTACTCTACTCTACTCTACTCTACTCTACTCTACTCTACTCCATTCTATATGTCTAGTTTAGTAAAAAGAAAGACTAGGGGTGACATGATAGCAGTGTTCCAATATTTGGAGGGCTCCCACAAAGTAGAGGGGTCAACCTATTTTTCAAAGCACCAGAAGGCAAGACAAGAAACGATGGATGGAAATTGAACAAAGAGAGAAGCAACCTGGAATTAAGGAGAAACTTCCTAATGGTAAGAACAATTAAAAAGCGGAACGGCTTGCCTTCAGAAGTTGTGGGTGCTTCATCATTGGTGGTTTTTAAGAAAAGACTGGACAGCCACCTGTCTGAAATGATATATGGTCTCCTGCTTGAGAAGGGTTGGACTAGAAGACCTCCAAGGTCCCTTCCAACTCTGTTTTTCAATGTTCTATGTTCTAAAAATGAGTTTCCTGTTTACCGCTGAAGAACTGAACTAAGAACTGAAGAAGCTTCTTGGATGAGAAGTGAAATATTGTGAAAGAAAACACCAAGCAAGTCCAGTTGCCTTTTGGGACAACCACGACCTGGAGGAGTGACAATTTACATAGATATTCTCACGTTTGCCTTATGAATGGTAAATGCAACTCGTATTGTAAAAGTTTTAGATTAAAATGATAAAACACTGACCAACTCTGTTGGCAAGTTCTGCAGCAGAATTCTCTACACACGCATGCATACACACAACAACAACTCCTACTCAGTTGCCTGAATCTACCATTTTATCCCCTCCCAGGGTATGTATCATTCTTTGGATCTCAAGCAGTGCTGTGTCCATCACAACTTTGTGTCCAAGGCTCATCTTTCTTCCCCTTTCCAGGTACATTCCCCCTTTGTAAATTGCAAGATATACTCACCTGTTTAAACCATAACTCAGACAGTTGCTGAACCATGGTGGGAAAGTTGCCTAGAGGATAACAACGTTCCTTGACGCGTTGGCATCGTTTCCATGTGACTGCTAAATTTGGATTGACGGCTTTATGTTCTGGCTGAGAGCAGGGAGACGTAATTAAAGAGGAAAAATTGCTGAAGTCCTTCTCTTCATTTATGACCGATAAGCACATAGGGTTGTTCTTCTTCCAACTATATTACATGGCATGATGTACACTACTGTAAAGATAAGGTAAAGGTTCCCCTTGCACATATGTGCTAGTCATTCCCGACTCTAGGGGGCGGTGCTCATCTCCATTTCAAAGCTGAAGAGCCAATGCTATCCAAAGACGTCTCTGTGGCCATGTGGCCGGCATGACTCAACGCCAAAGGCGCACGGAACACTGTTACCTTCCCACCAAAGGTGGTCCCTATTTTTCTACTTGCATTTTTTACATGCTTTCGAACTGCTAGGTTGGCAGAAGCTGGGACAAGGAACGGGAGCTCACCCCATTACGTGGCACTAGGGATTCGAACTGCTGAACTGCCAACCTTTCGATCAACAAGGTCAGCGTCTTAGCCACTGAGCCACCGCATCCCTGTACATTTACATACATGCACCTTTTTCTTAATTTTTTTTCATTTGAGACTGAGTACTTAACAGCTTAGCAATAACTAAGAAAGACTAGGGGAGGAATAACTAAGAAAGACTAAGGAAGAGCCTGGGTGGTGCAACAGCTTAAGTAGTGCTAAAGTGACACCAGATCCTTGAAATTACTGCAAGTTCGAATCTCACCAGGCTCAAGGTTGACTCAGCCTTCCATCCTTTCAAGGTAGATAAAATGAGGACCCAGATTGTGGGGGCAATAAGCTGACTTTGTATAAAAAAGAACACCACTTTGGGGGGGGGCGAAAGCCCTACTAAGCAGGTATTTACAAAAGTATGAAGGCTATTGCTTAATGCATTGTAAGCCGCCCTGAGTCTCCAGAGAAGGGCGGCATATAAGTTAAACAAAACAAAACAAAACAAAACTACGGTGTTCTGGATGCAGTCCTGAGTCTCAAATGTAAGATTGTTTGGATTATCTACTAGTTGAATGAATGAATGATTGATTGATTATATACCATCAGGTTCTCACCTCCTAACATAGATCAATTTTCTCCATGGTGATCTATTCTTAACCTGGTATTTCAGGTGTTCCAATGGTGCATCCATTACCTTGCTGTTGGTTGTCCTCTTCTCCTCTTTCAGAATAATAAAATAGCAAAAGAGGTCCTTGGAGGTCTTCTAGTCCAGCCCTAACCTTGAAAAACAGCTGAGGATACTGTCCTGTGCTGGGAAACATTGTGGAAGTCCAATCTCGCCTTCCTTTCTGTCCATTGGTTTGGTTACCCTTTTGAAAAGTCCATTTCAGAATAACTGAGTTGGAATGGATTTTGGAAGACTTCGAGTTCAACCTATGTCATTTCAGACAAATGGTTGTCCAATCTCTTCTTAAAACCTTTTGGTATTTGAGCACTCATGTCTGGACCAGAGGTGGGTTTCACATTTTGTTGCTATTGGTTCGCTGCATGGGCGCACCTTTTGCGCATTTGCCTGTCCTCAAAACCGTGCCCCAATAGGACAGCATAGTGCTGGGGCAAGTGTGCAGGCCCACCTGCGATCTCCACTATAGGTTCACCCAAACTGGTACGAACTGGATGAATACCACCTCTGTTCTGGATGCAAGTTGTTCCATTGTTATAACTGTCAGGAAATTTCTCTTTAGTTGTTTCTTTCCTTGAATAGTTTCCGTCCAATGCTGCTTCTCCTGCCTTCAGGTGCTTTGGAGAACAGATTGATCCCCTCTTCTTTGTGGGAGCCTGTCAGATATTGGAACACTACTATCATGTCACCCCTGGTCCTTCTTTTCTTTTTCTTCCCCTTCTATCTTTCCCAGCATCACAGCCTTCTCCAAAAAGCTGAGTCTTTGCACAATTTGTCCAAAGTAGGATAACTTGAACCCAACTATTTTTGCCTCAAGTGAGAACTCTGGGTTGATTTGATTACTTTTCTCTGACATCCATGGATTCTCAGGAGTCTTCTCCAACACCAATGTTCGAAAGCATCTCTACATTTCCTATCCTGCTTCATCGAAGTCCAACTTTCACATCCACGGATGGTCAAAGGGAATACTATGGCTTCCACAATTCTAATCTTTGTAGGCATAGGCACATTCCGGCATTTGAACATTTTTTTCCCAAGGTCTTCATGAATAATCTACCAAGTGCTAGTCTGTCTGAGGTACATTTCTTCACTGCTTGGTCCTTTTCTTGGTCCTCAAGTTCCAGAAGGATCTTGATAGACTTGGACATTGGGTCCTATAGAACAAAATGAAATTCAATGGTTCACAAAAGTAAAGTTCAGCCAGAACTTGGATGAGTTCCAGCCAGAGATGAAGAAGTTTCTTGGATGAGAAGTGAAACATCTTCAAAGAAAAAACAAGGAAGCCCAGTTGCCTTCTGAAAAAAACACCTTTGGGACATAGTCTTCTGGTTACTGGCCAAAGTCATCTAGCTGGCTTTCATGCTTAAGGCAGGACTACAACTCACAGTCGCCTGGTGATTGGCACAAAGTTACCCATCTTACTTTCATGCCTAAAAAGGGACTAGAACTCACTGTCTCCTGGTCATTGGCCCAAAATCACCCAGCTGGCTTTCATCCATAAAGTGGGTTAACTACTAAACCAAACTCTCTCAGATACATTTCTTGGTGTTTTCAAGCTTACCCCTGCACCTCAAGTTATTTTAACTTTTTTTTAAAAATACTATTTTAATTTGGAAAAAATATAGATAAACAAAAGGCTAGCATAGTGCAAAAGAAAGCATTATGAAGTATATTCTGGATTTCCAATAATGCCTCTGCAGCACGCAAACCCCGGAGGCATTCTTAGAAAATTAAACTGATAAGGGACTGTAATGTTGGTCTTTGTTAAAAATGTACATTAGTCAACAGCTCTTCGGTAGCTTAGATAGAATTTACGGTAACTTTTAATCTTATTTTACGGTTTCTATTGCATGGCCTATTGCTGATGATCTTTATATATTGTTTAGATTTTAACAAGGGAGAGCAGTGTTCAAAATAATATATCCCATTACTTAAAAACAAATTAATGAAAAAAATGAGAACTTTAACCTAATTCTACTGGGCTTGTAAATCCACTAACTATCCATTTTGCATTCTCTTTATTTTTTCCCCTTCTTTTTTACTTTTGTTTATCTTCCCCCTTTTCCTTATTTTAAAGATACTTAATATGCTCTTCTCTTCCACTCCTTTTTTAAAAAATGACTTAATAAAAATATTAAAAAAAAAAACAACAACAAACCAGGCATGCAACTCCTTAGATAAATCAAAATGGGAGCCTTTAAGCTAGAAACCGTCTTGAGGGCAGCGAGAAGGGTGAAGAGCTCTCAAAAGCCCTACAGCCTATTAGCATAATATTTTGGGGAGCCCTGATCTATTACGATCTAGTCTCTTCCATTCCAAATGAACCAAATCTGCGTAAGTATTCTTGGACCATTTGGCTTTAATCATCTGTTCTTCCCTTGACGGCCATTCCCTGTTCTCCATCCCGTCTGCTTGCTCATCCATCTGTGATCTATCTCCTTGGTCATTTCTCGTGAGGCAGATCTAATTGTAGGTCAACTGGAAAGAGATTATATCATCCCTGTTCTCTGTGTACCTCTTAATGCAAACTGGCTACCCCAGTCATTGAAAGCAGGAAAGGAATATTCAAAGCAATACCCAGAGAATAAAGAGCTTTGTTGTCGTCCTTACGGTTCGACGAGACAGCCTGGATTCCTGAAAATTGCGGGAACAAGTCCATTCCATCTTCTGGGTGACATGTTTGAAAGTTGCTTGTCACTGTCTTGTCCCAAATGTGTTTTTTTTCCCCCCAGGAGGCAACTGGACTTTCTTATCTTTTTTTTCTTTTCTTTTGAAGACGTTTCGCTTCTCATCCAAGAAGCTTCTTCAGCTTCTTCAAGGTGACTGTTAAACAAAAAAAACAAAGTCTTCATTTTAGAAATATCCTAAACAAGTAGACCGCTCCAAGCCGTTCTTTCTTTAGAAATTGAGAGACTGTGTTATACATTTTTTTTGGAACAAAAATCTTCAGAATTACCCAATGCTTACCTTCCATTCTTCACCCAAATATGAATTGAGAGGAAATGTCCGTGATTTTTTTGCCATGTTGCGCTTCTCAGACAGAACATAATTCAGTTTATTTATTTATTATTCATTCATTCATTCATTCATTCATTCATTCATTCATTCATTCATTCATTCATTCATTCATTTGTCAACAAGTATAAGGAAACAAGTAACTGTATAGACATAGACATGGACACATGGAAAAAAAATTTGGCACAAATAGAAGGATATAAATAGGCAAAAAGTAGCCATAAACACATAGAATGATTACCTATAAATGGGGACAGTAGGACAGGGATGATAGGCACGCTGTTGTGCTTATGCACGCCCCCTTAGGGGCCTCTTAAGAAACATGAAAGGTCCATGGTAGACAGTTTAAGGTAAAAGGTATGGAGGGATTAGAGAGACTAACAACAGGATCAGGTAGAGTGATCCAGACATTTACTACTCTATTGCAGCAGTCATATTTCCTGCAATCAAGATTAGAACGAATTACATTGAGTTTGAATGTATTGATAGCC
Source organism: Coluber constrictor foxii (assembly GCA_038048745.1). Lineage (NCBI taxonomy): Eukaryota > Metazoa > Chordata > Lepidosauria > Squamata > Colubridae > Coluber > Coluber constrictor. The sequence goes on from JAWJVD010000062.1 coordinate 36,181, forward strand.
CTTGTGTTATTACAGTTGAAATTAAAGTACTCATTTACAGGTAGGACTTTTTGGTAAATAATCTTAGGAACTAAGCATAAGTCAGAACGTAGACGGAATAGTTCAAGGCTATCCAGACCTAAAATTTCAAGCTTGGTGGGATAGGGAATTTTATTTCGAGCAGAAGATTTGAGGACTCTTCTAGTAAAATATCTCTGGACCTTCTCTAATGTATTGATGTCTAAAATACAGTGAGGGTTAACGGTATGATAAAGAATACTGCTCTGCAGGAATGAAGCCACCATGATGGACTTTCTTTATGACCTATGGAGGAGACACAAAAGACATTCTCAAGCAATTACATCCTTGAATGTGGATAGCCAACCTCCTGAACAAAGGAACACAAATCAAGTGATATCTACTGGACAACCAATCAAATTTGCCGAACTCAAATGTGATCATGACTCCTATCTGTGTTTGAAGGTTGAATGGTGGCAACTGGACTAATTCTTGTTGTTAGTTTGAGATGTTTCGCTGTTCACCCAAGCAACAGCATCAGTCGGAGCAAGTGAGATAGGCTGAGAGTTGCCCAAACGTACCAACTCCTGCCATGCCAATCTCAGAGGTTTCTTTCTCAAAATGCATTGCAATTGTTAAGCGCTGGGGAAATCAGGAGATTCAGGCACTTCAAATGATTATGAAGAAACAAACGAAGAAGGGTTGCAGGAATTGGGTATAGCTGGTCTGGAGAAAAGAAAGACTACAGGGACATGATAGTAATATTCCAGTATTTGAAAGGCTGCCATAAAGAAGAGGGGGTCAACTTATTTTCCAAAGCACCAGAAAGCAAGACAAGAAAGAATGGATGGAAACTAATCAAGGAGAAACTTCCTTACAATGAGGACAACTAGTGGAATGGAAGTTGCCTTCAGAAGTTGTGAGTGCTTCATCACTGGAGGTTTTTAAGAAGAGACTGGGCAGCCATTTATCTGAAATAGTATAGGGTCTCCGGCCTGAGCAGGGGGCTGGACTAGAAGACCTCCAAGGTCCCTTCCAGATCTATTCTGATTCGTTGATTCACTATAAAGATTTATTGCAGGGTTAAGCTCTCAACAAGAATCTGGCCAACTAACAGTTGAGAGAAATGAGCGGGAGATAAGAAAGACATTCAAGATGGGCTGGACTTAGATCTCATGCAGGTATGCAGGGACTTGTGACTTATAATCATAATCATAAGTTTATTTGTCAAGCATATATAAGATAATAGGTAAAAGTATAAACATAATTTGAATACATGAAAAGAGTAAGAGTAAAAAGTAATATTAGGACAGGGACGGTAGGCATGCTTGTGCACTTATGCACGTCCCTTACAGACCTCTTAGGAATGGGGTGAGGTCAACAGTAGACAGTTTAAGGTTAAAGTTTTGGGGGTTTGGGGAAGAATCCACAGAGTCAGGTAGTGCATTCCAGGCATTGACCACTCTGTTGCTGAAGTCGTATTTTCTGCAATCAAGTTTGGAACGGTTTATCTTGAGTTTGTATCTATTATTTGCTCATGTATTGTTGTAGTTGAAGCTGAAGTAGTCATTGACAGGTAGGACATTATGGCAGATAATTTTATGTACTATGCTTAGGTCAGACTGAAGTTGGGGTAGTTCTAAGTTGTCTAAGCCCATAATTTGGAGTCTGGTGGCATAAGATATTTTATTGTGGTCAGAGGAATGGAGGACTCTTCTCGTAAAATATCTCTGGACTCTCTCGATTGTATTTATGTCCGATATGTTGTTATTTTATATTATACATAAAATATGTTATTATTTATATTATGATGTGTTTGACCCCTCTCTTGGCCTCAACCTGGTCCTCTCCTACAGCAATATGTCGAAATAGATTCTCAGGCAAAGGTGTCTGAAGGTGGAATCTGGACTAATTTTTGTTGTTGTTGTTAGTTTGAGATATTTCACTGCTCATCCAAAGCAGCTTTATCAGTCAGAACAAATAAAATAGGCAGAGTATCATTCAAATGTACCAACTTCTACCACACCAACCTCAGGGCTTTCCTCCCCAAAATGCATTGCAATATGTCATTGTAGCAGTGGTGAAATCTATTTTTTTTTTTACTATCAGTTCTGTGATAATTGCTTGGTGGGCATGGTGTAGCTTAATGGGCATGGCAGGGGAAGGATACTGCAAAATCTCCATTCCCTCCCCACTCCTGGGGTCAGCGAGAGGTGGCATTTGCCGGTTCTACAAACTACTCAAAATTTCCGCTACCGGTTCTCCAGAACCTGTCAGAACCTTCTGAATTTCACCTCTGGGTTAAATTTTTCCTGTTTTGGTTTCTATTTTCGAGCCAACTGTACATTTTATTCCATATTTTGTAATAGTCCGAATCGTCTCTCTGTCTTTCAACTCCATAGTCATTTTATCCATTTCTGCGCATTCGAGGATTTTCCTAATTTGTTGGTCAACTCATTATCATTCCTGGAATTGACATTAAGGATTTATCGCTGGGGAGAAGCGGAGTAGATTCTCAGTCATTCAGGCACAGGTGTCAGAAGGTTAAACCATGACAACTGGACTAATTTTTGTTTTTTTAGTTTGCGTGGTTTCGTTTGACTCATCTCTTTGTTTCTTTTCAAGATTCATACCCAAGAAAGAAGACATTGTGCATGAAACTTGACTTCAATAGGAAACTATTTCCCAGTTGGAAAGTAGACTCCCTGGATTTTTTAGAAGAATTACTGACCCAGAAAAGTGTTGCTATCAGATCTAAAAAGGACATTATGGAAGGCATCCAAGCATAGTTATCGCAAATACCTTATCTGTATTGGCAGCTAATACGACCTCTACAATGCAATCCAAGGAAGTAGTGAAGCATGTCCCATTTTCACTGCCAACGCCAGTTTTCTTTTTTTCTCAATTGCTCATAAGGCCTTCTTCGGTCCTAAACCCATTTTAAAAAATCCACAGAGTTAAAAACTTCTTACTTCTTTAGGATTTGCACTCTGGTTTTCTCTGATGGTTTAAAAGAGAATCCTAAGGCCTTCTGCAATGGCAAGAAGGATTGGTCAGTTCATTAATTAAAACAAAAATAGATAGTATTTTTTCCCATGATGTGTGTCTAATTTTAATTTCCTTGGCTAGTGTCCATTCAATTTGACCAAAGAGAACTTATTTTCCCAATTTTGATTCTAGGGAAAAAAGAAAGAAGTCGATGAAAATTGTATTGTTGAACATTATTGCGTTTATTTAATTGCATTCTGAAGGTGGCTATTGGATTAGGAAAGAGGCTCATGTCTCCCCATCTACTTCATGTTCCTCTCCTGCCCACCTTTTAATGGGGTTTGTTATTTGTTATTATTAATTGTTTTATTATTTTGATGTATATTAGGTTTAATGTTTGCAAGCTGCCCAGAGTCATCTCTGGATGAGGGTGGCATATAAGTTAAGATTAAGTTGAGTTGAGTTGAGTTGAGTTGAGTTGAGTTGAGTTGAGTTGAGTTGAGTTGAGTTGAGTTGAGTTGAGAGAGAGAGAGAGAGAGAGAAAGAGAGAGAGAGAATAACAGAGTTGGAAGGGACCCTGGAGTTCTTCTAGTCCAAACCCCTGCTTAGGCAGGAAACCCTACACCACTTCAGTCAAATGGTTATGCAACATCTTCTTAAAAACTTCCAATGTTGGGGCATTCACAACCTCTGGAGGCAAGTTGTTCCACTGATTAATTGTTCTAACTGTCAGGGAATTTCTCATTAGATCTAGGTTGCTTCTCTCCTTGATTAGTTTCTACCCATTGCTTCTTGACCTGCCTTCAGGTGCTTTGGAGAATAGCTTGACTCCAGGGGTGGAATGCTCCTGGTTCGGACCGGATTGCTCAATCCGGTAGCGATGGTGGCGGGTGGTTCAGAGAACTGGTAGCAAAATCCCTGCTCCTCCCCCCCCACATGCCCAGCTAAGCCGCATAGTCATCAGAGACTTTTTTTTAAAGGTAAAAAGAAAGCCTCTGATGATTGCACAGCTCAGCTGGGATCATCAGAGGCTTTTCAAAGCATTTTTTTCTACAACCTCTTGGCTGAAGAGATGGTGAAAAAAATGCTTTGAAAAGTATCTGACAATCCCAGCTGAGTTGCCTGATCGTCAGAGAGTTATTTTTTAAAAAGCCTCTCCGACTATCTCAGCTGAGTTGCCTAATCGGCAGAGGCTTTTCAAAGCATTAGAAAAAATGCTTTGAAAAGTTAAAAAAAAATTGGCCACACCCATCCAGTCACATTACCCCTCCCCCCACCAAGCCATGCCCACAGAACCAATAGTAACATATTTTACATTTCACCCCTACTTGACTCCCTCTTCTTTGTGGCAACCCCTGAGATATTGGAAGACTGCTATCATGTCTCCCCTGGTCCTTCTTTTCATTAAACTAGACACACCCAGTTCCTGCAACCGTTCTTCCTATTTTAGCCTCCAGTCCCCTCATCATCTTTGTTGCTCTTCTCTTCACTCTTTCTAGAGTCTCCACATCTTTTTTACATCGTGGCAACCAAAACTGAATGCAGTATTCCAAGTGTGGCCTTACCAAGGCATTATAATGTGGTATTAACACTTCACGTGATCTTGATTCTTGATTAGTTGAGTAAGTTAAGTTAAGTTAAGTTTTTTTTAATTTAATTTATATGCTGCCCTTCTCCGGAGACTCAGGGCGGCTTACAATGTGTTAAGCAATAGCCTTCATACTTTTGTATATTTATACAAAGTCAGCTTATTGCCCCCACAAACTGGGTCCTCAATTTACCCATCTTAGAAAGGATGGAAGGCTGAGTCGACCTTGAGCCTGGTGAGAATTGAACTCGCAGTAATTGCAGACAGCTGGATATTAAATGCTGCCTTAGTAGGAGGCATTAGCCTCTTACGCCACTCAGTTAAGCTCCCTAAGTTAAGTTAAGTTAAGTTAAGTTAAGTTAAGTTAAGTTAAGTTAAGTTAAGCTCCCTAAGTTAAGTTAAGTTAAGTTAAGTTAAGTTAAGTTAAGTTAAGTTAAGTTAAGTTAAGTTAAGTTAAGTTAATACATTCATGTATACATACATAGGAGAGACCAAGGACAGTATACTTACCACTTTCTTCTTGCACAATTTTAACAGAATAACAGAGTTCCAATATCTAACTGAGCGCCAGAAGAAGAGGGGGTCAACCTATTCTCCAAAGCATCTGAAAGTAGAAAAATAACCAATGGATGAACCAACTATTCAAGGAGAGAACCAAGTTAGAACCAAGGAGAAATTTCCTGACACCTAGCACAATTGAATAGTGGAATGAATTGCCTCCAGAGGTTGTGGGTGCTCCAACACTGGAAGTTTTTAGGAAGAGATCGGGCAAAAATTTATCTGAAATGGTATAGGGTCTCCTGCTTGAGCAGGGGGTTGGACTAGAAGACCTCTAAGGTCCCATCCAACTCTGTTATTCTGTTATTTAGTTTGAAACCTCCAGTGAACATCCACAACTTCTGAAGGTAAGCTGTTCCATTGATGAATTGGTCTAACATTCTCCCTATCTAAACCACATTTCTATTAAATGTCAAGTACGCATGGAACTTATTTTCACAGTGGTACTACTATTATATCTTAGGACACATATCATGTCCTTCAGAAATTAAGAAATTTAGAGAAACTGGATAAATGTAAAGAAACTGGATAAATGTCTATTTACCTTTTTCTGTCCATAATGTTGTTGAATAACTTTTTTAAAAACACAATCTTAGTAAGAATTATTTATGTAAAGAATAAAAGTTGATATAAACTATAGAATCTACAAACTGCTAAAAGGGGGGGGGGAGGATGTTGAACAAGGAAAAAGAAAAAAGGAAGGAAGAAAAAAAGAAGTAATGTCCTCCTTAAGCTCAGCAGGTAAACACAATTTTAATAGCTTATCAGCATCTCTAAATAGAATAATCTCTCTTTTCCCCTTAGCTCATCTCTCAGATAAGGGAAATAAAATCAAAATGCTATGTCAATCAATCTTTATCAGTGAAAGTTCACTAAAGGCCACCTGCTATGCCTATTTTCTTCTTTTAACCCTGGTCAAACAAGCCAATCTTATAAATCTTCTCTGATTTTGTAAAAAGATATATTTTAACCCTTTCAAAAAAAAAAAAAAGCTGGTGGGAGGCATAGGTGGTTTATTGCTCATCTGTGTTTCAAAGCAAGCATCCTTCAGAATTTTACCAGCTTTCTTTGATGTCCATAATTTTTCAAAGCCCCTGAGGGCAGGACAAGAAGCAATGGGTGGAAACTAATCAAGGAGAGAAGCAACTTAGAACTAAGGAGACATTTCCTGACAGTGAGAACAATTAACCAGTGGAACAACTTGTTTCCAGAGCAAAGAAGGTGAGATGAGAGCAAGGAAGGATGAAAGGAAGGAAGGGAGGGAGGGAGGGAGGAGGGAGGAAGATAAAAAGGATGGAGGAAGGATGGATGGAAGAAGGAAGGAATTTGAGGGGCTCCTACAAAGACAAGGGGATCAAGCTATTCTCCAAAGCACCTGAAGGCAGGACAAGAAGCAATGGGTGGAAACTAATCCAGGAGAGAAGCAACTTAGAACTAAGGAGACATTTCCTGACAGTGAGAACAATTAACCAGTGGAACAACTTGTTTCCAGAGCAAAGAAGGTGAGATGAGAGCAAGGAAGGATGAAAGGGAGGAAGGGAGGGAGGGAGGAGGGAGGAAGATAAAAAGGATGGAAGAAGGAAGGATGGATGGATGGAAGAAGGAAGGAAGGAATTTGAGGGGCTCCTACAAAGACAAGGGGATCAAGCTATTCTCCAAAGCACCTGAGGGCAGGGTGGAAACTAATCAAGGAGAGAAGCGACTTAGAACTAAGGAGAAACTTCCTGAGAACAATTAAGCAGTGGAACAACTTGCCTCCAGAAGTTGTGGGTGCTCTATCAGTGGAAGTTTTTAAGAAGAGACTGGACAGCTATTTGTCCAAAATGGTACAGGGTCTCCTGATTGAGCAAGTGGCTGGACTAGAAGACCTCCAAGGTCCCTTCCATCTCTGTTATTCTGTTACTTAGTTGGAATAAATTGGAAACCTCCAGTGATGAAGCATCCACAACTTCTGAAGGTAAGCCATACCACTGATGAATTGTTCTAACGTTCTCCCTATCTAAACCACATTTCTATTAAATGTCAAGCACTAATGGAGTTACGCTGTATTCTGTGTTTTGTTTCTGATCGCAAACAGTTCTTCCAAACCTTAGCAGAGTTCCTTGTATGTCCTGAGGGGAAAAATATTTAAAGCAATTTCCCAGTTTCATGTCTGTTCATCTCCTACAAGTAAAAAGTGATCCATCACTTACATTTGTATTATATCTGTCCATTTTCAAAGTTGTAAGTTGTAAGAAGAGATTGGACAACCACTTGTCTGAAATGATGTAGGGTTTTTGACCTCCAAGGTCCCATCCACCTCTGTGATTCTGTTATCTTTCCTTTGTTTTTTGGGGAAAAAAAATATGCCAAATTGGATGCAGCATCCAGTGGCATTTTGCTCACCAAACTGTCTTGCTAGTGAAGAAAAAAGCCAGCAAGGCATCTGCTCACCATGGCACATACAGGAAGTCAATTTGGGTGGAGAATATAGAAAACCAGAAGGGGACAAAGCACTGAAATATCCACAATAGAGGAATGGATCATGAACAGGGAAGGGTTTTCGGGAATGGCAAAATTAACCTGGTCAGGGATAAGATAACAAGTATTTTTTAATTAAAAGATTGGGAACCTCTTATGGATTTTTTTTTGCTGAAGATGGAAAAAATGAATTGGTAATCTGTGGATTTGTTGATTAAAAAGGGGTTGGACCACTGTAATTTAAACAGGGAGAAGAGATAATGTTCATAACCATTGGAAAAAAGATTGGAAGTTTTTTCCCTGCCCTGCCCTGCCCTTTTCCTTTCCTTTCCTTTCCTTTCCTTTCCTTTCCTTTCCTTTCCTTTCCTTTCCTTTCCTTTCCTTTCCTTTCCTTCCCTTCCCTTCTCTTCCCTTTCCTTTCCTTTCCCCTTCCCCTTCCCCTTCCCCTTCCCCTTCCCCTGCCCTTTCCTTTCCTTTCCTTTCCTTTCCTTTCCTTTCCTTTCCTTTCCTTTCCTTTCCTTTCCTTTCCTTTCCTTTCCTTTCCTTTCCTTTCCTTTCCTTTCCTTTCCTTTCCTTTCCTCCCTTCCCTTCCCCTTCCCTTCCCTTTTCCTTCTATCTTCTTTTCCTTTATTTTTTCTTTCTATCTTCCCTTTCCTCCTCTCCTCTCCTCTCCTCTCCTCTCCTCTCCTCTCCTCTCCTCTCCTCTCCTCTCCTCTCCTCTCCTCTCCTCTCCTGTCCTGTCCTGTCCTGTCCTGTCCTGTCCTCTCCTCTCCTCTCCTGTCCTCTCCTGTCCTCTCCTGTCCTCTCCTGTCCTGTCCTCTCCTCTCCTCTCCTCTCCTCTCCTCTCCTCTCCTCTCCTCTCCTTTCCATTCTATTCCATTTCCCTACCTGCATTATATTTTCTGCCTTTTCTTTTATCTTTCAACCTCTATTTAAAAAAAAAAACCCACAAATCACTCTATACAGTTTCTTAATGGAAAGCCAAGTTGTACAATTTAATGTGAGCTAGGATTACTAATTTTGAGGCTACCTTGCAAGTCAACCTATAGTTCTCGCTATCCCATCAACTCAGAGGAATATGCACTGTTCTAACACATACTCAGGATGTTGATGCCATTAATTCAATATTAGTACCAGTACTTTCAGTTCATTTAATTATTTAGCTTCTTCGGTTGTAATACAGATGTAGAGTTTTACCAGTCTCCATCTGCTCACATCTCAATGGATATTTAAAGTGAACATTGACTTGAAAATAAGAAGAGGAACATCCCAACCTAAAAAACAAACCCCCAATATATTTATTGTGCTGTATAACAAATGTATGCACGCACGCACAGACAAACAGACACACACATAGGGCAAGACAAGGAAAGTCAACAGCGTGGGGATTTGTTGCTAACAAAATACTGATTTTGGACAGATGTAATCTGTTCCACCTGAATCCCTGCCAAGATGTAGGCAAGACTCAGGGGACAGATTCTGTACCTATGGACCACAGAAGGTTGAAGAGGAAGGGTCATCACTCAGTGGTGGCATACATGGTTAGCATGACAAATATGTCATATTCAACACTGAACTTCTCTAGGAGGAAACTTCAAAGAAAAAAATAGAGTACCTCTAGAAGAGAATATTTGTAGCTCAGGCTTGAATTGTGGGACACTTGATGTTCTCTGAGCTTGGTTTTTCTTTCAGATATTTCATTACCCAACTAAGCAACATTATCAGTGCTAGAAGGAGGTGGGGTTTGCTTTCATTATATGTACTAATGCTTTGTCCTTTCAATCTTGGTGGGAGTAGGTTGAGCGGTAATTGATTTGGGCTGTTTGTTGTTTACTCTAAATTTCTTTATCTGAGTTGGTAGATCCTTGCTTTGCTTCTTGATTGTTGGTCTAGTGTTAAACTTTGTGTTAATTTCTTCTCCTTGGGGTGTTGCTTGCTGGTAAGGAGGTGTTTTGGTCTTTTTCATTTTCTTTTTTGCTTGTTTCTTTGGAATGGTATGTAGACATTGTTTATCTCTATACGCCTGTTGATGGCTGATTTGTCTGAGTGTCAGGCTTCCAGGAACTCTCTAGCATTTATGGACTTGGCTTGGTCTAGGATGCTCACAGTTTCCCAGTTGAAACTATAGTCTGATCATGTCTTGTGAAATGAAGGATTTTTCATCCTTCTTCTGACTGTTAATTAATAGTATATTGTCATTGTATGTATATACACAGCATACCCATACAATGAAATTCACATAACACCCAGAGACCAAGCCCAACACACATGACCATCCCCAGATACACACACACACACACACCAAAAATTCCCCACCTCTCAACCACCCAAGCATCCACACAGCAGACCAAGTAATGCTGTCCAACAGCTCACTGATGGTGGCTCTTTAGTTCATTGTTGAGTGCAATTATAGCTCTGGGATAAAAACTATTCAGAAGATGTGTGGTCTGAGTTTTAATTGTTCTGTATCTTCTGCCGGAAGGCAATAGTCCAAAACGATTGTAAGCAGGATGGGAAGAGTCTCTGAGAATGTTAGGCAACTTCCTCAAACAGTGAGATTCGAAGATGTCGTCCAGGGCTGGTAGCTGGAGCCCAATGATATTCTGGGCAGTTTTAATAATTCTCTGTAGAGCCTTTTTGTCTGCTGCAGAGCTGCTCCCATACCATGCAAGAATGCCATATGTCAGGACACTCTCTGTGGTGCAGCGATAGTAGGGGAGAAGTGTTCTGTCCCCATCTCACACACACAACCCCCACAGACGGCCCGGAGTTAATAAGACACATGGCAGAGACTTTGAAGATAAAGCTGGCAGCAACCCAGTGGCTGGCTGCCAATTTAGACTTCACTTACACAAAACAGAGATAAGTCCACAAGCCTTCTGATAAGGCAAAGTTCCAGCAATACAAAAATTAAACTGAATGCAGTCCAATTAACTGCAGGCACAGTTTCAGCAACACAGAGTCCATGGATGATTTCTAGTTTTTGCTCGTCACAAACTGAGCTGGCCATCACACCCACATTTATACCCTGTGAGGTGTGGTCCAGTGACTCAGCTAATCTCTGGCATTCCTCCTCCTCTTCTGCGCACGCTTCTCCCTGCGCCGCTGTCGAGGATCCAGCCAGCACTTATCTCCTTCGTCACTGTCCACCTGTGGCTGAGGGGACGTGCTTGGCTCTGGGCCTATCTCTTGGCCTTCAGTGTCCTCCGGAGGCATTGCCAGAGAGGAGGGTCCTGGAGAGGGAGGCCTTGCCAACTCCTCTCCCTCACTCTCAGAGTCTGCATCTGTTGATAGCCCAGGCTCAGGCAATGGAGCCACAACAAGAAGAAGATGCTGAGATAGATTTATCTTCCTGAGTATTCTCAGGAAGTACAGCCTCTTCTGGGCCTTCTTCACAAGCATGTCAGCATTCATAGTCCATGAGAGGTCCTCCGAGATAGAAATGCCCAGAAATTTAAAACTACCAACTCTCTCCACCTCCTCCATTCTTCTGACTGTTAGATGCTGTTCGTGCGTGTGCTCTGCTAAGACCTCCTCACCCAGACATACAAGCGCAGAGTAAACAGCAGCCTAGTCAGAGAACTACTAAGAACACTCCCACCCACAGTAATAGGGCAAACTACTCTATAGAAACAGAGGGAAAATCCCACTCCCTTCTAGTACTGATGATGTTATCTAGTTGGGTAATGAAGCTCTGCGAGAAAACAACCAAGCTCAGAGAGCACCAGAAAATTACAGTGCTTGTCAGTTGCTATAGTTAAAATAAATCCTGGTTTGTTCCAAACAAGAAAAAGGATCACAGAGGTGTAAAGTTCACACAATTCAGTAAGGAAACAAAGGTGTCCAAAAGTCACTTTTATGGCAAAACCCTCTTTGTTCCTCAAAACTGCACAAACAGCTTCTAGGCAAGAAAGGGTCACCTTCCTGCCATAGTAGCAGTGTTCCAATATTTGAGGGGCTGCCCCCAAAAAAGAGGAGGGTCAATCTATTTTCCAAAGCCCCAAAGAGAATAAACGATGGATGGAAAGTAATCAAGGAGAGAACCAACATAGAACTAGAAACGTCCTGATAGTACTACTGCAATGCTCTCTACATGGGGCTCCCCTTGGGGTGCACCCGGAGGCTCCAACTGGTGCAGAATGCGGCCGCACGGAGGATTATGGGAGCGATAGGGCGCTCCCATGTGACACCTCTCCTGCATGAGCTGCATTGGTTGCCGGTGGACTTCCGGGTGCGTTTCAAGGTGTTGGTAATCACCTTTAAAGTGCTCCATGGCTTAGGACTTAAGGGACCGCCTTCTGCTGCCAATTGCCTCCCACCGGCCGGTTCGCTCCCACAGAGAATGCCTCCTCAGGGTGCCGTCAGCCAGACAATGCCGGCTGGTGACCCCCAGGGGGAGAGCCTTCTCTGTGGTAGCCCCCACCCTCTGGAACGACCTTCCTCCAGAACTGAGAACGATCTCCGACCTCCGGACTTTTCATCGGGCCCTGAAAACTTATCTTTTTCAGCTTGGCGGTTTAGCCTGATCCCTGCTGAATTTTACATTTTTTTAGAGTTTTTAGAGTTGATGTATTTTAATATTTATTTGTTTTTAATTTTCAGCCAAATTTATATTTGTTTTATAATATTTTAACTTTTATGTACTGGTTTTTTACTCGGCTGTCCACCCCCCTGAGTCCATAAGGAGAAGGGCAGTATATAAGTCTAATAAATAAATAAATAAATAAATAAATAAATAAATAAATAAATAAATAAAATAGTTAGAACAATTAACCAGTGGAACGGAAGTTGCCTTCAGAAGTTGTGGGTGCTCCATCACTGGAGGCTTTCAAAAATGGTATAGGGTCTCCTGCTTGAGCAGGGGTTGGACTAGAAGACCACCAAGGTCCCTTCCAACTCTGTTATTCTATTATTCTTACGACTTCACTTCTCAGGAGGAGATGGGCCTCCAGGAGTTTGATTCCATATAACTGAACATGTCTAAGAAATGTTTCATGTTGTGTAAACTACCTTATCAAAGAGAACTTTATTCACTCGCTGTTTCTTTGAATTGTCTCTATCTGACACAGCCCAAATCACTGCAATTGTACAATAAATTCCTCCTCCAAGAATAGGGGTTTATTAGACAATTATCTTACTCTAGCTGTGAAATTTTATGAGGAGTGTAGATGAGGTTTGCACTCTCTCGCCTTCATTCCTCTCCATCATTTTGTTCATCATTTTTATTTTGGGAGAAACTCCATGAAGGAAGAAAACCTGATGAATTCGCCTCTCCCTGCATTTCCCCATATGCAACCCACCAATAAAATCATCAAACGCCACACTAGAAGGAAGGCAAAAAATATTCTTTTCAAATAGCAACATCTAAGGAAGTGTATGGGAAATAACACGACTTTCCCGATTGTAAGATACTTTTCTTCTCCCCAAAGGAAATTATGGGTTCCTAAGTATCTGGCATCACCTCTTTGTCCATTTACATCTGGTATCTCTTTCATGTAAACAGCAGAAGAGGGAGAAAAAGAAAGAGAGAGAGAGAAAACTCTTGATGAAGCAAAGATTAATTAACTATAGGTAGTTGTCATTCCAGAAACATTTTTTAATTGATTGCTTGATTGCTTGAAGTTGCAGTAGCACTGGAAAAAAAAGTGACTTATGGCCATTTTTCACCTTTATGTTCATTGCGGCATCCCTGTTAGAATTCTTTTTATATATAGCACCACAGAGCAAACAAACAGTACAGTCACCATGTGCTTTACTGCTCAACTGTAAAACTGTAACAGAAAACAGGAAACTCTACTTAGAACAAAGGACCCTGGAGTATATACCATAGTTGCAAACTTGTAAACACTGCCATCTACTGGCTTAAAAACACTATAGTTGTTGCATAAAGATACCATGTTTTCCCCAAAATAAGACCCAGATTTATTTATTTTTTGGAGCCCAAAATAAGCACTAGGGTTTATTTTGATATTGTGATCAGTCTCGCTGGGAGCCCCCCCCCCTCACCATTGCACACACAAAAGCCAGCAAGTACTAGGGGACCGACAGTATCTGGCAGCAGCTACAGCTTATCAGTCCCTTGGTAGGTGCACTCTGGGGCTCCACAGAGCAAAAAGCATGGAGCAGAAGGCAGGTGATCCCAACACATGGAATGAACGGAAGGCAGGCAATCCCGACATGCCATGCGAACTGCAGGCAAGCCAAGAGACATGAAGATGGGCCTCCATCAGCCGGCTGCCACCACACGGATTTCCCGTGGTGCGCCCAAATCACCTGCCTCTCTCCTGCACCTCTGCCTCTGTCCACTGCTGGTGTCACCACACAATGAGCCTCCTATGGCTGCCCACCACTCTGGCCCACCAACATTTGGCTTTCCCATGGCCCATGCAGCATGTTTGAATTGCTTCCGCCTGCTGCTTGCAGAAGTACTGAGCTCACCGCCTTCTATGTTGGACACACCCACGCCCCTTCACTAGGGTTTATTTTTGGGGTAGGTCATGTTTTCAAGGAAACACGATACTTTTCAACAACGAATTCCAACAATCCCCATGGTCACATGATTAAAATTTTCTCATTTGGCAACTGCTCATATTTATTTATTTATTTATTTATTTATTTATTTGATTTATCTACTGCCCTTCTCCGGAGACTAAGGGCGGCTTACAATGCATTAAGCAATAGCCTTCATACTTTTGTATATTTATACAAAGTCAGCTTATTGCCCCCACAATCCGGGTCCTCAATTTACCTACCTTAGAAAGGATGGAAGGCTGAGTCAACCTTGAGCCTGGTGTGATTCGAACTTACAGTAATTGCAGACAGCTGAATGTTAATAACAGGCTTTAATCTGCTGCGCCATCAGGCTCTTATTTATATTTATGATGGTTGCAGTGACCCAGGGACATGTCCCGGGGTTTCAATGGCCGTACAAAAGGTATGTTATGTCTGGTTTTCACCTTTACAAGTGTTGCACAACCCATGTTCACATAATCAAAATCCAGGTGTTTGGCAACCGGCATAAATTTACAACGGTTACAGCATCCCAGTCATTTTCCCACAAGCAAAATCAATGGGGGGAGTCAGATTCATTAAATGATCACATGATTGACTTCACAAATTCAATTCTTAACCATGGGGAAAAAAGGTCATTCAGCTGGGCATGACTCACTTAATAACCACCTTACTTAGCGATGAAAACGTTCATTCCAGTTGTGGTCATAAATCAAGGACTTCTGTAAAATACTACTTGTCTGATCTAGTGCTTCTGGGCACCGATAGATGTTCCTGAGAATTGAGCATCTTATTTGTTACAAAATACATTCGCAACCTGGTGTTCCGATATCTTAGGGGCTGCTCTAAGAAGAGGAAGTCTAGCTCTTCTCCAAAGCACCTGAAGGCAGAACAAGAAGCAATGGGTGGAGACTAATCAAGGAGAGAAGCAACCTAGAACTAAGGAGAAATTTCCTGACAGTTAGAACAATTAATCAGTGGAACAACTTTCCTCCAGAAGTGCTTTCAGGAACTGGGTATGGCTGGTCTAGAGAAAAGAAGGACTAGGGGTGACATGACTAGGATATTTGAGGGGCTGCCACACAAAACAGGAGGTGGTCAATCTATCTTCCAAAGCACCAGAAGACAATAAACAATGGATGGAAACTAATCAAGGAGAGAAGCAACCTAGAACGAAAGAGAAACTTCCTGCTAGTGAGAACAATTAACTAGTGGAACAGCTTGCCTCCAGAAGTTGTAGGTGCTTCAACACTGGAGGTTTTTAAGAAAAAAAACCTGGGCAACCACCTATCTGAATCTTGAGCAAGGGGTTGAGCAGTTGGGTGGGACTAGAAGACCTCCAAGGTCCCTTCCAGCTCTATTCTGATTGATTGAAATCAGTGGCATGACTTGCCTTCAGAAGTTGTGCATGCTCCATCACTGGAGGCTTTTAAGAAGGGGCTGGACAACCATTTGTCTGAAATGGTATAGGGTTCTGCTCCAGCTACGGATCCCAAAGAACACAGCACGGACAAAGTTTATACAAAACTTAATTTACTAAAATAACTCAGTCTTTTTCAAAACAAAGGCTGTTAATAAGCTTTCTTAACAGCCTACAAGAAAACAAAGATAAAGTAATCACAATCTTACGAAGGTTGGCAGAAAGCCCAGAAGCAATGTGCAGAGAATCCAGACGCGGAGTAGAGTGAACTAAAGTTGTTCCCTACAACTTGCTTCAGTCAATGTTCCTCCTTAAATAGGCTAAGGGAGTGGCCAATTAGCCCCAAGCCTTACTCTCGAGGAGACCTCCTCCTGAGGAGCCACTCCTGCCTTTTGGCAGCTCTGTGCACCCATGCATCAAGAAGAGGCTCCTTCTCTTCATCCTCTTCACTTAAAGGAGGTTCTGAAGACCCTGGCTGAATCCCTGCCTCTGGTACCACATCTTCTCCAGCCTCCTCATTGTCTGACTCAGCTGCCAGCTACACAGGCTGCTGGCGCAACACCACACCAGCCTCCTCGCTGTCAGAATCATCTACAATCTGCACAGGCCGCTGATGGGCCACAATATATAAGATTTTCTGCTTGATGAAGGGGTTGGACTAGAAGACCTCCAAGGTCCCTTCCAACCCTGTTGTTATTCTGTTATTCCTTATTCTTCTTGAAAATTCAAATGTTTTCTCTTTTCTTCCTGGGACTTATAGCAATAACATCATACACACACAGAGACACACAAATGCACCCTTCAAGATGCAGCATCGGTTAGGATACATTAGATAGGGAAGGTACCGGAACATCTTTGCTTAGCGGATACAAAATAATCAATTTTAACCGCGCAAGAAAGTTTTAGTTATCGCCCTTTTTGAAATATGATTTCCTTCTTTTGAGATATTTGCCCTTCCCTCCCACCTCACCTCTGCTTCACGCACCCACAACCACATGCTCGCTTCGCGCAAAAACTTTGACCTTGTGTTGAAAGATAAAAAGCTGAGCAAACCTATGGTATCTGGGTGATTAATAGTAGAGCCAGTGAGTTGTCTCCGACTTACACAACATCACAAATATGCTCCGATACCCCCAGCACCTCCGAGCTGTGCTCACCTCCTTGTTCAATCATTTATCAGCTTAATGATAATGACATCCCAATATCATAATTACCGCTGAGTCTTTAGAAAAAAAACACATAAATTTGATGACGGAAAATGTAAAAGCACTCATCACCGCCCCCCCCCCCCACAACACCTTCTTCTTCCCACCATTAGCGGTTAATGCCAAAATATGATCTTTATTCATTCCACTGACATTATATAAAACTAACATCGGTTTTTTCCATTTTTCATGAAATTTTCATCCACGCTATTAGTTTCACTGATAGCAGGCTGGGAAATGTTGTTAGGTTAGAAGACGGACGATCCTGCGAAAACCTCAGCATGTTAAGAAGCCATAAAATTTTGTTTAGTTCATTTACTGCCACAGTCCAGTAAGTCTATAGTAACAGCAAGCTATTTTTTATTGTGTATTTATTTAAAGGTTGGATGTTCCTTTCAGCGGAGCCACTTGATGGAATTCATCTGGGATTCTAATGAACTTCCTTCTTCAGAGGTGCCTCTGATTCTTGTAACTTCTCGGACAGTTGGTCTAAGTTACTAGTTCTCAATCTCAGCCTCTTCCAGATGGATGGACCTGGACTTCAACTCCCAAGATTCTCCATGGCGGCCATTTTGGTTGTGGAATCCTGGCAGCTGAAGTTCAGTGATGGGCATCTTCTTCAATGGGGAAGGAGAAAAAAAATGACAAAATGTTAATGTTTCTTTCTGCACCAAAAAAAAAAAAAAAAAACTGGACCAAAAAACTCCCAAGAAAGTCCAGTTGCCTCCTGAAAAAGCACTTTTGGGACACCCATGTCCTGGATGACTGAGAATCTCTACAGACCTTTAGCTATACAATTTGGGATGGACACTCTTTGAATGGTGTGGGAGTAGGAAGGGATTTCCAGAGGAAAAAATTGCAGACCAGGAACCAGGAGCACCACTCAGGTGACCCTGAGGACACACATAAACCTCCAAGTGCTTCAACGACTCTCTAAAAGGATGTAAATTTATTTATTTATTTATATATTTATTTATTTATTTATTATATTTCTATACCGCCTTTCTCCCGCAGGACTCAAGGCGGTGTACAGTCAAGAAAAAATAAAAGATACATAAACATCATAAAATTGATAATTAAAATTATAGCATAGTTTAGCCCAATTAAATAAAACCCAGAATTAGATAATATTTTAATCATTCCCAGTTAACGTGCTTAGCCCCGCCTGATTGAACATCAGGGTCTTGAGGGCACAGCGGAAAGCATGGAGATTAGGGATGTTTCGTATATCAGGGGGCAGTTCATTCCAAAGGGTTGGAGCCCTTACAGAGAAGGCCCTCCCCCTGGGAGTCGCCAGTCGGCACAATTTGACTGACGGTACCCTGAGTAGTCCCTCCCTGTGAGAACGAACTGGTCGGTGGGAGGCTATTGGTGGCAAAAGACGGTCTCGTAAGTACCCAGGTCCTAAGCCATGGAGCGCTTTAAAGGTGATAACTAACTAACTAACTAACACCTTGAATCGCACCCGGAAGACCACCAGGAGCCAGTGCAGCTCGCGTAGGAGAGCTGTTACATGGGCGCAACGAGATGCACTCATAATCACCAGCGCGGCTACATTCTGGACCAGTTGGAGCCTTCAGGTGCTTTTCAAGGGGAGCCCCATGTAGAGAGCATTGCAGTAGTCCATACGGGAGGTGACTAGGGCATGAGTGACTGTGCACAAGGCATCCCGATCCAGAAAGGGACGCAACCGTCTGATCAGGCGAACCTGATAAAAGGCCCCCCTGGCCACAGCCGTCAAACGGTCTTCTAAAGATAGCCGTGAGTCCAGGAGGACACCCAAATTGCGGGCCCTCTCTGTGGGAAGCAAGGTCTCATCCCCAGTTGTCAGTGATGATACCAGCTGACTATGCCGTGATGCTGGAAGCCACAGCCACTCAGTCTTGGAGGGGTTGAGTCTGAGTTTGTTTCTCCCCATCCAGATCCATACAGCTTCCAGGCAACGGGACATCACAGCAAGGGCATTGTTGGGGTGATCTGGAGTGGAGATGTTTAGCTGAGTGTCATCAGCATACTGATGAACATTCACCCCGAAATCACGGATGATCTCGCCTAGCAGTTTTACATAAATGTTGAATAGAAGGGGTGAGAGGACCGACCCTTGTGGCACCCCACAAATAAGGTGCCTCGAGGTTGACCTCTGCCCCCCTGCCAACACAAACTGCGAACGGTCAGAGAGAAAGGAGGAGAAGCACTGAAGCACGGTGCCCCCTATTCCTAACCTCTCCAGCCGGTGCAGTAGGATACCATGGTCGATGGTATCAAAAGCCGCTGAGAGATCTAATAGGACCAGGATAGAGGAGCAACCGATGTATGTATCTCCTCCAGTCCTGATATCAGCGACGGCCAAGGATTAGATTAGAAATAATAATAAGGTGGAGCCACTGGACAAGTACCTAGGATTACAGGATACAGGATAATCTTGGGGGATAGGTGGCTAAATGAAGCTGCAGATCGGTCTAAGATTGCAAGGTCATGCAGAGTGGTCATAATAGAACTAGACCTAATAAACAGGAGAGGGATAGTTGAGGGGGGAGAGAAGTCATCATCCCCAGATTGTAATTCCAGGTCCCTATCCCACCCCCTTGCTCAGGCTATTTAGTTCATTAGATGAATAAGCCCCAGTGTTTCAGAAAGGGGAGTGTCCAGATCCCTAGAGGTTGAAGGGATCCTACCATTTGTAGCCTTTGTAGCATTGCCCTCTTCTCTGCTAATAACGAGGGCTTTCTTGCAGCCTCTTGGTGTTGCCATCGCCTTCGCTGTCAATTAGTGCCATTATCTTCGCCATTGTGATAACCCCCTTGCCGTAGTCATCTTCGCTGTCATGTTGCCACCTGCAATGCCCATCAGCTCTGGTATCCCTGTCAGCACCATCTCCATTGCATCGCTGCTGCCATCGTATTTCCAGCCATTTCGTCAGCCATCCCAATCGTGATAGCTTGGCTACGTTATTGATGATCTCGGGGCTGCCCTCAGCCCCAACTCCGATGAACAGCTGATACATGTGTTTTTTCATTGGGCTCCAGCCACTTCGAACGTGACAGTCCGGCCTTAATTTAGACAACCACCACACCGCCCTCATCCTTATCTCAGATGAACAGCTGATATTCAGGCTCGGCTCGGCTTTTGTCCTTGGGCTCCATCCACGGCTCTATTGAGCCAAAATTGCCTCAGCTTGCTGGAAGGGGGGGTCTCTGGATGGTTAACTGACCCCCACACTCTTGAAAATGCCAAAACATCTCCCTCTTAGCCTCAGAGTTTCAGCTACAAGCTGCCATTTTGTTTTGCAACTAAATGAGCAGCTCTCTGCAAGGGATATTTTATTTATTTTATTTTATTTTATTTTAATTTGATTTATATGCCGCCCTTCTCCGGAGACTCAGGGCGGCTTACAATGTGTTAAGCAATAGCCTTCATACTTTTGTATATTTATACAAAGTCAGCTTATTGCCCCCAACAAACTGGGTCCTCAATTGACCTACCTTAGAAAGGATGGAAGGCTGAGTCGACCTTGAGCCTGGCGAGGATTGAACTCAGAGAAATTACAGGCAGCTGGTGTTAATTGCTGCCTTTAGTAGGGGGCATTAGCCCTCTACGCTACACAGGCTCAGCCTTCCATTCCTCAACACACAGTCTTCCATTCCTCAACACACAGTCAGAGCTGGAGAAGCTTCTTGGATGAAATATGAAACATCTGCAAAAGAAAAACAAGAAAGTTCTGTTGCCTCCAGAGAAAAGCACCTTTGGAACAGCCATGACATGGATGACTGAGAACCTCTACAGATCCTTAGTTCTAGGTTGGTTCTGTCCTTGATTAGTTTCCATCTATTGCTTCTGGTTCTGCCTACAGGTGCTTTGGAGAATAGGTTGACAGCCCTTAAATATTGAATCACTGCTATCATGTCAACCCCAGTCCTTCTTTTCACTAAACTAGACGTATATTTTGTACTGAGGGAGGGAGGGACGGAGGGAAAGAGAGAGGGAGGGAGGACTAAGTGAAAGGAAGTGAGAAGGAAGAAAGGTGGAAGGGAGGGAGGGAGGAAGAAATTAGGACTAAGTGAAAGAAAGTGAGAAGAAGAAAGGGAAAGAGGAAGGAAGGAAGGAAGGAAGGAAGGAAGGAAGGAAGGAAGGAAGGAAGGAAGGAAGGAAGGAAGGAAGGAAGGAAGGAAGGAAGGAGAGAGAGAGAGAGAGGAAGGAAGGAAGGAAGGAAGGAAGGAAGGAAGGAAGGAAGGAAGGAAGGAAGGAAGGAAGGAAGGAAAGAGAGAGGAAGGAAGAAAGGAAGGAAGGAAGGAAGGAAGGAAGGAAGGAAGGAAGGGCTGAGTGAAAGAAAGTGAGAAGGAAGAAAGGTGAAAGGGAGAGAGGGAGGGAGGAAGGAATTGGGACTAAGTGAAAGAAAGTGAGGAGATGAAAGGAGGGAGGGAGGGAGGGAGGAAGGAAGGAGAGAGGGAGAGAGAGAGGGAGGACTAAGTGAAAGAAAGTGAGAAGGAAGAAAGGTGGAAGGGAGGGAGGAAGGGAGGAAGGAATTAGGTTAAGTGAAAGAAAGTGAGAAGAAGAAAGGAGGGAGGGAGGGAGGAAGGAAAGAAAGAAAGGAAAAAAAGGAAGGAGGACAGTGAAAGAAAAGGAGACGGAAGAAAGGGCTGCTATAAGAAAAGAAGTGCAGGAGCTGAATCTTGTGCAAGTAATTTGGACCCATATTGAGGAAAGAAATATTAATATTAAATATAATATTATTTAAATACGACCTTATTTAAAATGAAAGTGTCTCTGCCTGAAGACTGTAGACAAGAATGAGGCTCCTCAACTGTGGCTCCCTGCTGTGTCTAAAAGGAGAATTTCAAACAGAGGAGCCGAAGAACAAAAGGGAAGAATCTCAAAGCAACTAATGAAAGCATCCGCCGTGAAGAATAACTTGCAGGAAGTGGGGGAGAAAGCTTCAAACACTGAAAAGCAAAACTTCAACTGGACAAATTTGGTTCTTCTCCCTGCATCTCCTTCTCAGCAAAATCACATGCATCTCCATTTTTTCTTCTGCTTCGTCCAGGGCCAATCACTTGTGAAGAAAGAAAACTGTATGTGTGTGTTTAAAGAACCTGCTAGGAAGTGGAATCTGGGGATGCTTTTATTTCCCCTCTTCCAAATATCCTTCTGAAAAGGATGTAAGAGATGGGCCTTCAGCTTTTCTTACTCATCGTTGCTGCTATGGTTTACTAGAAGATCAGGGAGCCTTGGAGGATGGAAGAAGGTTGAAAGACAGCTTGAAGAGAAGGTGCCCTATCAGAAGGCTATGGATTTTCCAGTTCACCTTTGCTCAGATTTCAATCATCAAGGCCAGAGACGTCTGTCTGTCCATTATCTATCTATCTATCTATCTATCTATCTATCTATCTATCTATCTATCTATCTATCTATCTATCTATCTATCTATCTATCTATCTATCATCTATCTATCTATCTATCTCTATTTTAGCTAGCTAGCTATCATCTATCTAGTTAAGCCAGATAAAGCTATCTTTATCACTTATCTATTATCTATGTATCATCTGTCTATCTCTGTTTGTTTGTTTGTTTGTTTACATTTTTATACTGCCCTTCTCCCGCAGGAATCAGCCAGAGTAAACACACAAACAGCCAGAGTAAAAACACAAAACACCATAAATTTAAAATTTAAAAGTATTAAATAGTTTGGCTCAGTTTAGTTAAAAAACGCCAGAATTAAAATACCTAATTAAAATTCACTTAATTGGTCAGCCCAGCCTGTTGAAATAGTTTGTTCTAATATCTCTCTCTCTCTCTCTCTCTCTCTCTCTCTCTCTCATCTCTACCTCTCTCTCTCTTTTTATCTTAGCTAGCTAGCTAGCTATCATCTATCTAGTTATCTATTATCTATGTGCCATCTGTCTATCTCTAGCTATCTTTCTGTCTATCCCATCCATCCACCCACCCACCCACCCACCCATCATCCATCTATCTATCTATCTATCTATCTATCTATCTATCTATCTATCTATCTATCTATCTATCTATCTATCTATCTATCATCTATCTATCTATCTATCTATCTATCTATCTATCTATCTATCTATCTATCTATCTATCTAGTTAGCTGTCTAGCTATCATCTGTCTAGCTATCTAGCTATCTATGTATTATCTATGTATTATCTGTAATTATAGTTTCAAATGAAGGGCACATGATAGATTCCTCAAATAGGACTAAACAGACATGTTTGAAATACTGACTTTTCCCCTTGACTCGAAACGGCAGGGACAAGTGAGACACTACAGGGGAAAGGAAATAAATACTAAAAAGAAAAAGAAAAGAAAAGCTATAGCATCATAAAATAATATCCTCCAGATCTAAATTGAGGCTGTATCTCATTTATCATTTTGGTGAATATGGAATCTCTTCTGCACTAGAAGAAAAGATAATAAATAGAAGCTAATTACATGACATTTTAGAGGTTTAACTAGCAGCTATGTTTCCCATTCTTTCAAAAATAAGTAGGAGATGTCTACGGAGATTTTCAATCATCGAGGTCATGTTTATCCCAAAGGTGCTTTTTTTCCAAAAGGCAACTGGACTTTCTTGGTATTAACTTCTAAAAGGTTTTGCTTCTCATCCAAGTAGCTTCTTCAGAATTGAAGTCCAGTTGCCTTTTTTTTGGGGGGGGGGGAACCACTATTAGGACAAGAATGAGAGGCACAGTCTGGATCAGGGGTCTCCAAACTTCGCAACTGTAAGACTTCTGGACTTCAACTCCTAGAATTTCCCAACCAGATGCTTAAAGTCTTAAAGTTGCCAAGTTTGGAAATCTCTGTCCTAGTCCACAAGTCTTAAAGCAAAGCTGGCTGAGGAATTCTGGGAGTTGAAGTCCACAAGTCTTGAAGCAAAGCTGGCTGAGGAATTCTGGGAGTTGAAGTCCACAAGTCTTAAAGCAAAGCTGGCGGAGGAATTCTGGGAGTTGAAGTCCACAAGTCATGAAGCAAAGCTGGCTGAGGAATTCTGGGAGTTGAAGTCCACAAGTCTTGAAGCAAAGCTGGCTGAGGAATTTTGGGAGTTGAAGTCCACAAGTCTTAAAGCAAAGCTGGCTGAGGAATTCTGGGAGTTGAAGTCCGCAAGTCTTAAAGCAAAGCTGGCTGAGGAATTCTGGGAGTTGAAGTCCACAAGTCTTGAAGCAAAGCTGGCTGAGGAATTCTGGGAGCTGAAGTCCACAAGTCTTGAAGCAAAGCTGGCGGAGGAATTCTGGGAGTTGAAGTCCATAAGTCTTAAAGCAAAGCTGGTTGAGGAATTCTGGGAGTTGAAGTCCGCAAGTCTTAAAGCAAAGCTGGCTGAGGAATTCTGGGAGCTGAAGTCCACAAGTCTTGAAGCAAAGCTGGCGGAGGAATTCTGGGAGTTGAAGTCCACAAGTCTTTAAGCAAAGCTGGCTGAGGAATTCTGGGAGCTGAAGTCCACAAGTCTTGAAGCAAAGCTGGCGGAGGAATTCTGGGAGTTGAAGTCCATAAGTCTTAAAGTTGCCAAGGTTGGAGATCCCTGGTTTTGCATGAACTAGATAGGTTTAGCCTAATGAAGAAAAGACTAAGAGGAGACATGATAGCATCTTCTAATCCTTGAAGGGCTGTTGCAGGGAAGAGGGGGAACCAATTCATTCTCCAAAGCACCTGAAGGCATGAGAAGAAGCAATGGATGGGTAGAATATCTATCACTGGAAAGCTAAGGTACAAACTCAAGTATGAAATAAAATAAATAACACACACAAAAAAAGGTGCTCTCTCCCCTAGAGGTGATATTCAGCAGATTCTGACAGGTTCTGGAGAACCGGTAGTGGAAAGTTTGAGTAGTTCGGAGAAGCGGTAAATGCCACCTCTGACTGGCCCCGCCCCCATCTATTCTCTGCCTCCTGAGTTCCAGCTGATCGGGAGGAAATGGAGTATCCTTCCCCTGGAGTGGGAAGGGAATGGAGATTTTATAGTACCCTTCCCCTGCCACACCCACCAAGCCACGCCCGCCAAGCCACACCATGCCCACCAAGCCACACCCACAGAACCAGTAGTAAAAAAATTTGAATCCCACCACTGTTTCCCCACCTGCTTCACCTGCTTTATATCTCCCTTCTAATATTGATAGAGATTTCCTGAAAATTAATGTGGGAGGGTGTTTTATACACAAGGGTTAATAAAGACAGAAATCTTTGCATCTCAAGGTAGGTGAGAGTTCAGTATTGGACTGAAACGGCCCCCCCCAAGCAGCATGAAAATGTCAGGTTCACTTCTGAAGGGAGGCCAAGGAAGCCATTGTTCAATACCTTGCCTGACTTTGTCTGACATTAGTCAGCGAGATAAGACACTAACTCCTTCGCTTTGATTTGCAAAAGAGAACCAAGAGTTAGAAATAAGGCTTGGCAAAATTCCCCTGTAGCTAACACTTGATCAAAGAACTGAAGAAAAAAGGCTGGAGAAAGGGGGGAAGAAATTGAAATTGAAATACAAGCTAAAACGGGAGGAAAAAAACGACAATAAACTCCTTGCATTTTTGTCAATCAAATGCGGATGGAAAATTCATTCCTTCTATCAAGAGAATGCAAATTTTGTGGGTTCTAGAAAGTCTCCATTTTCTTTAACCAGGAAGTCAAGGAATAGGTTTGGCACGATTTGTCATGATTTCCATATCTTTTTAACTTCGTGGCGGGATGGTTTTGAGGGTGGAGGAAAAGAGGCCCTTGATATGAAGAAAGGCCAAATTCTTTCAGTGAGACCAGTGGGCTTAAAATGAAATTATCCAGTTTTCTCTGTGGCTTCTTAGACAAAATACAGGTTGTTGTACAGGGCTCAGGGCTACCTCCTTGTTACTTCCACTTTTATTATTTTATTTTATTATTTTACGCACCTGTAATTATTTTTGTAAATACCTCAAGCCGGCAAACATACCTAATACTATTTTCCCCACAACAACAGCCCTGTGAGGTGGATTGGGCTGAGAAAGAGTGACTGGCCCAAAGCTACTCAATTAGTTTTCATGGCCAAGGCAGGACTAGAACTCACCATCACCTGGTGATTGGCCCAAAGTCATCTAGCTGGATTTCATATATAAGGCAGGACTAGAACTCACCATCACCTGGTGATTAGCCCAAAGTCACCCAGCTGGATTTTGTATATAAGGAAGGACTAGAAGTCACCATCACCTAGTGATTAGCCCAAAGTCACCCAGCTGGCTGTCATGCTAAGGCAGGACCATAATAAACCATCTCCTGATTTATAGCGTGGTGCCTTATCCCCTGGCACAAACTGGCTTTCTTTAACTTTTGAAAATGGTCCTCAGAGTTTAGAAAACCGGTTGTGGTCAAAACCACAAATTTAACCTTCCGAATTAATGTTGATATAGCCATTAGATGTAAGAGCCATGGTGGCGGCGCAGTGATTACAATGCAATATTGCAAAAGGGATTCATTTTGAGGAAGGAAGGAAGGAAGGAAGGAAGGAAGGAAGGAAGGAAGGAAGGAAGGAAGGAAGGAAGGAAGGAAGGAAGGAAGGAAGGAAGGAAGGAAGGAAGGAAGGTCAAACAATTGGGAGGGAGGGAGGGAGGGAGGGAGGGAGGGAGGAAGGAAGGAAGGAAGGAAGGAAGGAAGGAAGGAAGGAAGAACGATGTGAGGGAGGAACAGAGGGAGAGAGGAAAGGTAAAATGGTGGGAAGGAGGGGGAGGGAGGGAGGGAGGAAGGAAGGAAGGAAGGACGGTAGGTAGGTCAAACAATTGGGAGGGAGGGAGGGAGGGAGGGAGGGAGGAAGGAAGGAAGGAAGGAAGGAAGGAAGGAAGGAAGGAAGGAAGGAAGGAAGGAAGGAAGGAAGGAAGGAAGGAAGGAAGGAAGAACAATGTGAGGGAGGAACAGAGGGAGAGGGGAAAAGTCAAATGGTGGGAAGGAGGGGGAGGGAGGGAGGAAGGAAGGAAGAAAAGAGGAGAGAAGAGGGAAGAAGGAAGGAAGTAGGAAGGAAAGAAGGAAGGAAGGTCAAACAACAGGGATGTAGGGAGGGAGGAAGGAAGATGGGATGGAGGAAAAGAGGGAGGAAAGGTCAGAAGGAAGGAAGGAAGGAAGGAAGGAAGGAAGGAAGGAAGGAAGGAAGGAAGGAAGGAAGGAAGGAAGGAAGGAAGGAAGGAAGGAAGGAAGGAAGGAAGCTGGTTAGTATTTATAGCACAGATGTAGGTCAATCCTTATTTCACCGAAACAGTTTTTATTGAACCCTACTTGTATCAACTAATTACCTGCTCAGAAGACAGGAAAGGAAGGAAAGTGAATGTCAGCGTTCACCTTGTTTACGAGAAATCACTGCTGGTTGCTTAAGTTAATGGAAACATCAAACGCGATTTTCTTTTTTTCTTGAAGACGACTCTCTGTTTTCCCATTAAAATGTAGATAAAGCTGTGAATCACAATCCCACTTAGCTATTTTGGCAAGTAGGGGC
Source organism: Coluber constrictor foxii (assembly GCA_038048745.1). Lineage (NCBI taxonomy): Eukaryota > Metazoa > Chordata > Lepidosauria > Squamata > Colubridae > Coluber > Coluber constrictor. Next base: position 63,357 of record JAWJVD010000062.1, read on the forward strand.
ATCTCTTGGAAATCTCTTCTGGATATTTAGGCGCATGTTAAAGATGACACATTTAAAGAACAGAAAGGGGAAGCCCAAGATCAGAAATTGGATCCTATTTGAAAGGAATTATAGATGCTGTCTCAAATCTCCAGCAATTCAATTGCCTGATGATAGCAGTCTTCTAATATTTGAGGAGCTGCCATGAAGAAGAGAGGGGTCAACTTATCTTCCAAAGCACCAGAGGGCAGGACAAGAATCAATGGATGGAAACTAATCCAGGAGAGAAGCAATCTGGAACTCAGGAGAAACTTCCTACCAGTGAGGACAATTAACCAGTCAAACAGCTTGCCTCCAGAAATTGTGGGTGTTCCATCACTGAAGACAAGCCATGTCAGTGGGGAAGCCGGATTCACTTCACAAGTATGTTGGTGACTTAATAACAGCAGGAATTCACTTCACGAGTATGGCAAGAAAGTTGGTACAATGGGGCAAATGGAAATTCTGGGCTCAGTTGCGGTGAAGGGCTAGCTGCAAAAAGACTTTGACTATGTGTCAGTGGCAACTTCAAATCTCCACCAACAAATGCTCTGTCTTGCACATTGGCAAAAAAAAAAAAAAAATCAAAACATAAAATACAAATTAGATGGACATGACCTTGTAGATGACCCCCACCCTGTCAAGGACCCTGGAGCACTCATTTCTAAAAATCTAAGTGCCGGAGCCCACTGTAACAACATTGCCAGAAAGGCATTAAGAGTTGTTAACCTAATCTTGCGTAGCTTCTTCTCTGGTAATGTTGTATTACTAACTAGAGCATACAAAACATTTGCTAGACCAATTCTCGAATACAGCTCATCTGTCTGGAACACTCACTGCATATCAGACATAAATGCAATCGAGAGAGTCCAGAGATATCTTACGAGAAAAGTCCTCCATTCCTCTAACCGCAATAAAATACCTTATGCCACCAGATTCCAAATTTTGGGCTTAGACAACTTAGAACTACACAAACTTCAGTCTCACCAAAGCATAATACATACAATTATCTGCCACAATGTCCTTCCTGTCAATGACTACTTCAGCTTCAACCACAACAATACACGAGCAAATAATAGATACAAATTCAAGGTAAACCGTTCCAAACTTGATTGCAGAAAATATGACTTCAGCAACAGAGTGGTCAATGCCTGGAATGCACTACCTGACTCTGTAGATTCTTCTCTAAACCCCCAAAATTTTAACTTTAAACTGTGTATTGTTGATCTAGCCCCATTCCTAAGAGGTCTGTAAAGGGCATGCATAAGTGCACCAGCGTGCCTACCATTCCTGTCCTAATATTCCTTTTTACTTACTCTTTTCATGTATTCAAATTATGTTCATACTTTTACCTGTTATCTTATATATGCTTGACAAAATAAATAAACTAAGCTAAACTAGTGCAAGAGAAATGGGTTTTAGATAGATGATATCTATCTATCATCTATTTATCATCTCTCTCCTCTCTCTCATCTATCTATCATCTATCTATCTATCTATCTATCTATCTATCTATCTATCTATCTATCTATCTATCTATCTATCTATCTATCTATCTATCTATCTATCTATCTATCTATCTATCTATCTATCTACCTATCTATCTATCATCTATCTATCTCCATCCACCTATCCATCCATCCATCCATCCATCCATCCATCCATCCATCCATCCATCATCTATATCTGTCCATCCATCCGTTATCTCTCTCTCTCTCTCTCTCTCTCTCTCTCTCTCTCTCTCTCTCTCTCTCTCTCTCTCTCTCTCTCATAATTAAAAATAATTTTCAAAAGAGTTATCTGTCTGTCTGTCTGTCTGTGTGTCTATCTATCTATCTATCTATCTATCTATCTATCTATCTATCTATCTATCTATCTATCATCTATCTATCTATCTATCTATCTATCTAATTATAGGACCACCCAACTAGGGTGACTGTGTGCAGTTTACAAAGATAAAACCCCAGAACAAAATACAATAAACCTCAACCCCTTGGCAACAACAATCAGATTAATCTCTTGATGGGCTCTGTATCACCCTGGGGTCCCCAGGCCTATTGACAGAACCACGTCCTCAGGGTCTTTCAAAAGTTATGACGGAAGATTGGACTGGAGGACTAAATTCTTCCAGTGTGGTTGATCACACCGGAATTATTTATTTCCTTAATTCAATACTTGATTTTCTAGAGAGGGATCTCCAAACTTGACAACTTGAAGACTTGTGGATTTCAACTCCCAGAATTTCCTGGCCAGATGCTTAAAGTTTTAGAGTTGCCAAGTGTGGAAACCCCTGTCCTAGACTTTACATATCATTAAGTACTTTGTTCTTTTTCTCTGTAGTCTCCCAGTTCACTAGAGCTGAGTAGGAGTTAGAGACAAAATGGCAGGCAATGAAGGAGAAGAAGCTTGGACATACCCTTGTGGTGCTTCATTCCAAGCCAGAAGTAGAGAACAATGACTAAGTTGCTACTCGTACTTTTATGCTCACCAGGGTCTCCACAGATACCATCAAACTAAGCTATGCAGTTTTGTGTCTTCAGTCTTCTGTATCTCCTTGTTTGGCCAGATCCAGGACATTTCCTGGAATAGAGTGCCCCCTACAGACAAATGAGGAAATATTTCGGAATGGCTTGACTGCCTCTCCAAGATCTGCTTTGCCTTGTTAGGTGACATGGATACGAAGAAGGAAAGTGAGGTTTGTTTGTTTCGTTCTCTGATAGCTGCAAGTAGAATATAATTTGGCAGAAATAATGAGACTCAATTGATCATAAGAATAACGGCAGCTTAAACAAAAGCAGCCGAGCGGTAATTGTTGGCCTGTCAGTGTTTCAGCAACTTGACATTCTAGACCGGCTACAAAATTTGGAAGATGCTAATTGAGAAAAAAAGGGAGGGAGGGAAAAGAGGAAGTGCCAACTTCGCCACGACACATTGTCTAACTCCGAAGCGACTTTTCAAGAGTCCTTTTTGACTTTGCGTCAACTTCTATTGGACTCTACAGGAGGACAGATGACGAGAGAGATTTTTGGGGAGGAGGGTGGTGTGGTGTGGGGAGAAAGACACATCTTTCTCTTGATTATTTTCTTGTAGACATTTCATTACCCAGCTAGGTAACATCATCAATCATCATTATTTAACGACCCCATAATCCCTTGCTGGGTGGAGTCTGGGCAACTGAATGGAGCTAGCAGAATGTTTTAATGGCCAGATGCCTTTCCTGTTGCTGATGCAGAGTTTCGTTCAGCAGATATATTCTCAGTGTGCTCAGAGAAATATCTGTCTCTACCTAGGATCGAACTCACAACCTCCTGATTGTGAGGCGAGAGCTCCACCTCTAGGCCACCACACCACTCCTAGGTAACATCATCAATATTAGAAAAGAATGGCGTTGGTGGAGAGGAGGAGGAGGAGGATAAGGGAGAGGAGTCAGACCCAGAAAAAGATGGAGAGACAACATAAAAGATACACTACAACAGCATCACTCAACGGAGGAGGAGGAGGAGGAGGAGGAGGAGGAGGAGGGGGAGGAGGAGGAGGAGGAGGAGGAGGAGGAGGAGAACAAGAAGATCTTCAAATAGAAGAGGAGGAGGAGGAGGAGGAGGAGGAGAACAAGAAGATCTTCAAATAGAAGAGGAGGAGGAGGAGAAGGAGGAGGAGGAGGAGGAGGAGTGGGAGAACAAGAAGATCTTCAAATAGAAGAGGAGGAGGAGGAGGAGGAGGAGAAGTGGGAGAACAAGAAGATCTTCAAATAGAAGAGGAGGAGGAGGAGGAGGAGGAGAGGAGTGGGAGGAGGAGTGGGAGAACAAGAAGATCTTCAAATAGAAGAGGAGGAGGAGGAGGAGGAGGAGGAGGAGGAGGAGGAGGAGGAGGAGGAGGAGGAGGAGTGGGAGAACAAGAAGATCTTCAAATAGAAGAGGAGGAGGAGGAGGAGGAGGAGGAGGGGGGGGACTGTGAGGTCCTTGGTGTTCTCTGAACTTGGTGCTTTCTTGTAGATGTTTCAACACCCAACTAGGTAACATTCTCAGTGCTGGAAGGGAATGGTATTTGTGGAGAGGTGGAGGAAGAGGACTGTGGAGTCCTTGATGGTCTCTGAACTTGGTTGTTTTCTTGCAGACATTTTATTACCCAACTAGGTAACATCATCAGTATTAGCAGTGTTGATGATGTGACCTAGCTGGGCAAAAAACAATAACAAACCATAAACAAAGAGCACCAAGGACCCCACAGTTGAACCCCTGATCTACAAATATTCTTTCCTACTGAACAGTTAACAATCTGATTGCAGTTCTTAGAGGTGAGCATACCCCACTCCCTCCTAGCAGTGATAATGTAACTGAGTTGGGTCATGAAATGTCTGCTGGAAAACAAGCTCAGAGAACATCACAGACCCAACAATTCAACCCTGAGCTACAAATATTCTCTTCTATTGATACCAGTCATGAATTCCAATTTATGATCAGAATTGAGCCCAAAATTTATGTTGCTAAATGAGAAATTCATTAAGTGAGTTTTGCCTTTTTTTACAACTTTTTTTTTTTGCCACATTTGTTAAGTGAATCGCTGCAGCTGTTAAAGTGGTAACACGGTTGTTAAGTGAACCTTGACTTTGTGTGTCACAAAAGTGGGTCACATGAACACTGCAACCGTCATAAATGTGAGTCAGTTGCCAAGCGTCCAAATGTAAATCATGGGGATGCTGCAATGGTCATAAGTGTGAAAAGTGGTCGTAAGTCACTTTTTTTTCAGTATCGTTATAACTTCGAACAGTCACTAAGTGAACTATCGTAAGTCGAGGACTATCTGTATTAAATATTGTGACCACTTCTCCAAGCGTCCCAAGTCTGTTATTCTCTTAAATGAATTTATATGTCTTCGATAGGGAGCCAGTGATGGGTTGCTCCCTGTTCACACCGGTTCTATAGAACTGGTAGTAAAAACTGACAGGAGACTCCGCCTACCAACCCTGACATCATCAAAATGCTTCTGTGC